>JADRCD010212970.1:0-43234 GCA_019843815.1 Montemys delectorum
TTATTATTATTATTATTATTATTATTATTATTATTATTTTAGTGTTTTTGTGTGTGCACTCAGGTACTTTCGTGTGGTGGCAAGGGAGTAAAGGTAAGATGACAACTCTCTCCTGAGAGTTCTCTCATGACAACTTGTGAGATCTGCATATCAAACTCAGGCTGTTAGGCCTGCCCAAATTACCTTTGACACACTGAGCCATCAACAAATAATTTTACCATTAAAATGAACCTGTCCTTTAGGTTCTTTAGTGTATCAGGACATCAAGTTGTGAGTGGCAAAGGGTTCAATTGGCCAGATGTTTCCCTCAATAACCTAAAATCCTTGTGTGGATTTTTATTCAAATATAGCACTAATTTGTTTTGTACAGGGTGGGACCTAATGTTCATTTTGCTTCACTTAGAAAATTATGGATCCTGGTTAAATTTTCCCATGCTAATAGATTATAGATGGGCTCATGGCATCTGTCCCTGTTCAATATTCTCCTTTCTCCCTCATGGTATAGCAATGAGGAAGGAAGAACTCTAGGCCTGTGACCAGGTGACTTCAGAAACCGAACACAGGCACAACAATTAAAACAAGGTACCAGTCAGGTCTGATTGCACTTTAGATGCAGGCTCTGGCTATAGGATGGGTTGCTATCTCCTCTACTCTCGTCTAATGAACACATCACAACTCCTCAGAACTAATGCTCTAATCCAAAATTCCTGCCCAAGGTTAGGAAGGAACTGAGGGCTAGGTCAAGACAAGAAGAAGAAGTGCTCTTCCAAGTGCAGGACTCTCTTGGCAAACCCTAGCCTAGAGGAAAATATAGTTCTCAAGCAAATTTGTACATATCTTTCTGAGTTCTGTATAATATTTAAATATTCTCACATAATTTTAAGCAAATCCTGGTTGAAGTTTCATGGATTAGGGTTTATTTTGAAACTGTGAGTTATTTGTGGATTTTAAAATTACTGAGTTGGGCTAACTTTTGTTTGTTTAAGAAAAGGGAGAAAGAAATAGCCTAAACTTCAAGCTGTTGGTGTTGAAATTCTGAACAGTATAAATCAAGACAAGGGGATATCCACAGGCTCTTCCAGAGTAACAGCAAATGTGTGGGGCTGAAGGATTCAAAGGTCATCACAAGGCTGAGTGATGAAATACAGTTTTCTTATGAAACTCAAATTACTCCTTTTTATGGTAGGTCTTACCAGGCTGAAAGGAAACTGGGGTGATTAACAGGCCCTCCTCACACTGATGATGCATCAGGAAGCTATTCTTCCTCCCTTAGAAAATCAGCTTATGGGTAGCACGAGGACAGAGCATAAAGCTGACCCACCCCTCCAGAGCTTAGAAAGACTCAGACATGCTGGACAGAGCAGGTGAGTTGGCAGTGTGACATGCCTTATTCTTAGTCCAGAGGTCAAACACTTCCCCTGTTGGATTGCCATGTTTCAGTCATCAGACTGAAATCTCAGCCCCATCACTGAGAATGGGAACTTCCCACCAAGAGCTTCATGCCAGGACTCCACAAAAACAGACTCAGATGGAGCTGCCCAACTGAAAGGGCTATACCCAACATAAATGACAGCTACCTATGGCTACACAGATAGAACCCCTCAGCCAACCTCCCCAGACTATATGTTCATGTCCCTTCCCTAGACACTCCTCCACATGCAATTAGGGCCCAAGTACATACAAATGGCTGGGGCAAGAAGTAGGGGGTGGTTAGACACACTCAGGTGAGGGTCTACCCCTTCCTTCTTTGAGGAAATGCCAACAATCCATAGGCTTACTCCTGAAGGCTTCTTGAAACCAACAGTTTGAGCTAAGGATAACACTTTTCAAGACTAGGAGTATGTGTGTGCACGGCCGTGTGCGCACACATGCACGCGCACTAGCACCATGGATCTGTATATAGATATCTGTGCGTTTGTATCTATGTGCAAACATAATAAACTTAAATATGTACAGCCATGTGTCAATGAAGAGATCTGTATACACAGTAAGAAATGCACTACTGGGTTTTCCATTGTACAAACATCATGAGCAATGGATATTTGCACAAACTAACAAGGCTACAACAACAACATCGTTAAGTTTTATACATATTTTATGGAGTCACTAACACATAGTGGACCACCAATGAGCAGTCTATCATCATGCAGCAATAACTGGACAGGCACAAATATATATAAGGGCTACATTAGAATACTCATGCACATGTGCACCTTGAAGGAACCCTGGGTGGCCGGAGCATGGCAAACGTGGCTCTGGCAGGCTTTCCCCTTCTTCCACGTAAAGCTACCCACCCCAAGGTCTATTCTCTTATTTGGTCACTTCTGCCTCCTGAGGCTGACTACCAAGGTCCAGCCATCAGAGTATTGAAACCAACAATCAAAAGCCTCCTTTGTCTCACTTATTTTCCATGAGACTTGTCTGTCTCCTCTATACCCAGAGGCAGTCCTTTGTCCTTTCCCTCTCTGTCTTGCTCCCTTCCCAATCTCCCTTGTCTTCTGATCTCCTGTCTTTGTTTCTTATTTCCTGCTCATTGTCCCTCTAGTGCAAATACATCTCCTTTGTACTAAGAACTTGGTCTTCGAGGTCTTGAGGGTCTTGAGCATACCGGTGCCTACACATCTGCCTGCATGTCTGTGCATGCATGGTCACTAGAGTAGATGCAGATTTTAATTATACAGTTAACATGGTGTTATCAAAACTTTACAGAGTATCTTTCTTTACTTTACTTTACTTCTTTCTTTCATTTTTTGAGACAGTCTCCCTGTATAGTCATGACCCAAAGGCTTCATAATTATTATGCCTTTTAAAAGAAATAAATTTCAAGCTGGGCATGGTGCACCCTTTTAATACCAGCACTGGGGAAGCAGAGGCAGGCGAATCTCTGTGAGTTTAGTACCCTGGTCCTGAATATGCTCCCACCAAGGTAATTTTTTCTCACCTCATGCCTAAAACAACAAGACCCATATAACCCTGGACTAAACCCTCTGGCACCAACATAAATCTTTCCTCCTCCATTACTTCTCTTTGGTTTTTATAGCAGGGAAAGTCCTACTACCACAGCTCTTAACTGTAACCCTCTGTGCTGAGAAACAAAGCCAACAGTGGGTGAGGACAGCCTTGGCAAGACTGTGCAACCCGCTAATTAGGCCTTTGTGATTTAACTAGAACAACAAATAGCACAGAGGTCAAATTATGACCTTTAGATATTGACATGTTCATCCTAAAACAAAGCTGTTCTGCTCTGTCATCCCTGAGGTAAATTGATGCACACACTCTGCAGGGGAGCAACTGCCCCACCCCCACCCCAGAACTACTGCAGACATGGAGCAGAAGCTGACATCTAGCACAATGGAAGATGTTCACCTCTTCGATCTTACCCTTCAGAGAAGGAAATAGTGCAGTAAGGAAGGCTAACTCATGAATTCTCCCTATCTTCTTTCTTCCTAGAGAAACCACAGGGGATTTCCTCTGTTATGGAATTCCAAGACCCTGATTTGCCTGCCAGCTTAAGTTACATACTAATGCTGATGATAAATATTTGAGGAACACAGATATCTCCACATCAGGGTTAATTGTGTTTGTATTCATATGGATGCTCAGAAATGTTTTAAAGACAAATATAAGGGGGATGCATCATTCTGGAAATAGCAATCCTACAGTAGAATGGTATCACTCTGAGGCTGAAGAGAGCCACTGGACAGGACTGCTGCCTTTTACTCAACATTGTGGTAACCTCTAGAACAGCTTCTGTCAGGTGACACATGAGACTGCCCTTTATTACTCTCAGTTCTGTGCGCTTTTGGTGCTAGCTTGCATAAGTACATTTTAATTCTGAGAATGTAATTCTCATACTTCCACAACTAATTTTGTCCTCTATAAAAATAGTATGTGAGGCCTGTCCTTCCTCCCTTCTTTCCTTCCATCCTCCCTCTCTTCCTTCCTTTCTTCTTGTATTATTATATTATGTGTATAGGAGTTTTGTCTACATGTAGGTCAGTGCACCACATGTGCACAATGCCCACAGAGGCCAGAAGAAGGTGTGGGATGCTCTGCAACTAGAGTAATGTATTTGTGAGCCACCATGTGGGTGTTGAGAATTAAACCTGGGTCCTGGGCAAGAGCAGATACTGAGCCATCTCTCAACCCTTACCCATTATTTTTTTAAATAACTAACAGTCAATATTGAAAACTACTTTTTTTTCCTTCATTTTATGAGGCAGGGTTTCTCTGCATAGCCCTGGCTGTCCTGGAACTCACTCTGTAGACCAGGCTGGCCTTGAACTCAGAAATCCGCCTGCCTCTGCCTCCCAAGTGCTGGGATTAAAGGCGTGCGCCACCACTGTTCAGCTGAACATTACTTTTTTTGTCTGAGTGTGACATGGGATCCTAAACCAAATCTGGAAGAGAAGAAGAAAGGTAGAAAAGCAAATGAAGTCTGAACCAAATTAGGAAGTCAGTAGATAGATACTAACACACGGCAATGAAATCAATCTCCCCTTTAATAAACTCACCATAGTTACATTGTAACGTTAGCACCATAGTTACAATGTAATGTTAGAGAATGGTGGGTGGAGGGTTTAGAAGCTTCAATACTACTTTAGCAACTCTCTGGTAAATATAAAAAATACTCTAAGCTTAAGGAAAAATAGTCATTAGAGACTTACTTATGAGTAGATTCAAAGGACAGTGGATGAAGTGTGGCGAGCCTGGGGAGATGTCTGGGACTACTCTTTTGTCACCATGATGTGAACTTGACATCCTCCTTACAGTAGTCAGAAGAAAACTGAGATTGGCATCTCAGTGAAGCTCAAACAAACATGTCAGTTCCCTGGCGCCATGGGGTATGACCAATTTCTTACATTTCTATGAAGTATAAACTACAGACACATAAGCCTTCCCTTGCTATATACCTCACTCTTGGCTCCACTCTGCTTTGCAAATTAACTCAATATTTGTATATGAGACAGAATGATAAAGTACCAACTTCTCCAGAGTCAACAGCAACAGGGAAATATGGTTCTTAGTTTTGAAATCGAGAAGAGTTAGACTTAAATACTTTTCTAGACAGATTCCCCCCAAACAAAGTATTTTATCCCAGTATTCTTATCCCTAAAGTTATGATAATGAATACTTGTTTTGGAGACAAAATACCTCACAAGAATAACTTAAGTTTGGTTTGTCTCTCGCAGTTTGAGGGTATTGTATCCACAGTCAGGAAGAAAAGAGATATAAATGCTGTGCTAAACTCGATGTAGGCCTATGGGGTGGTGCTGCACCTTTGAGGTGGGTGTCTCATCTCAATTAACCTAATTTAGGAACTCCCTAGTAGACATTCTCAAGTTTGTCTCCTGGGTGATTGTAGATCCTGTCAAGCTGATGTTCATGGTGGCTGTGAGATTTAATGACACCAAAGAAGTTAACCAGTTCCTAGAATGTAGTATCTAAATGTACTGCTCATACATCCTCTTAAAAAACTGCCCAGGTTGGCAGTAGTGTAGCTTTCAAGTATACCCATAGATGAAGGACGTAAAACACTGTCCATTTAACAAATACAAATACACAGCTAAAATTGTTTTGCTGAAAAATGTGCAGTTTCCCGACTGTACAGAGTTGGGTTGTGGTCACAGCTATGGTCCACAGTGGTTCTCCACAGTGTATTTCCATTCCCATCCCTCTGCCAGCAGAATCAGTAGTCAATACAAAACACCCTGGGATACTTACAAATGCCAATTGCCTCTATGTTAATCACACACAGGCATATCAGTGGGAATGAACTGGGTAGACCTGCCCTCAATCTTTAAGATCTTCATTGAGACAGAATAATTAAACAAGACTAATGCATATGGCATCAAGGAGTATTTCAAGCTGTATCACCTACAGCTCAAATGCAAAGCAATCTACCACCATCCATCTAACAACAGGGTGGCTGAAGAAAACCTTCTAGGAAAACTGCTCACAGTGGTGAGAGCTTGTGTTACATGCAAGAGCTCTGAGCAGAAAAGCTCCAAAGCCTCATAAAACCAATTAATGATGTAATGATGCTTGCCTCTGTTAATTACCATCATAATGTAATGTAATTAAACCCAGTGGCAGAAGAGCAACACTACCAAGATGTGGACAATTAAGTTATTCACAACATATGTAAGCTATATTTGTGCACCACATAAATCTGAGAGGAAGGGTCCATGGTCATCTTAATTAAATCAAGCCTTTTTTTTCTTGTACTTGTACATAATAGTCCTTTGAAGACCAGGTCTTGGCATCTCTGTTTCCAACTTTAGTGAAAAGGCCTCTGAATATGAGCAAATACTGAAAGAGGTTTAAATAGTCATGCCAGGCTTTTGCTGAGAAAGGCTTCTGCATCTTCTCACTGAACACAGCACTCCATACATGTGGGTATGAAGCCAGTGTGCAGATGAGATGAGGCAATACTTTTTTTGTTTACCTTTCAGAGAAAACTTCCTACTAGTTCCAATTATGAAAAAATTAGTCATGAATTGGTATTGAGTTTTATTATTATTATCCTTTATACATTGTCACGAATTTAATAGCTCCTGTCTCACCATCGATGACTTCACTAATCCATCTCTTTCTCCCACTCTTGCTGATTTGGAAACAGATTTTCAGATATTACAGAATTTATGTTGCTAATGTTTTAATACATTTCCATGTCTGGTAAAAGGTTGGTCTATATTTCTCTAAATCTAATTGTATTTTTTTTATGATCATGACTTTTAAGTTCATTTTGCCAATTTTTGCTTTTAAGTAGGACGTTTTATTTTCTCTACATTTAATTACTGATGTGATTATTGATACATGAGATTTTTATGTCTGACATTCTGCTATTTATTTTCTGTGTATTTTATACCTTAATTGTTTCTGTAATCTTCTTCTCTTACCTGCATTTGTGCTATGTAGATATTTTAAGTCCATTGTTTCTCCACCATGTGAGTGAGAGGTGCTTGCTGGCTGTGGATGCAACGTGACCAGCTGCCTCACACTTTCATATACACTTTCCCCATTAGAACAGACTGTGCTCTCAAGCTATGAGCCCAAGTGACCATAACTGCTTCTCCCTCAGATCAGGTGTTATTCACAGTAACAAGGCACACTCAAGTTATTGTTTGCTTTCAAATAATATGTTTACATATGTATTTTGTTGCTTGATACTTTCATGAATGCATAGAAAGTACCTTGATCAAATCCACCCTACTCCTTCCCCTTCTTCTCTTCCTCTATTCCTCACCACTACTTCTCCCCAATTTAATGTGCTTCTTCTAACCCACCGAGTCCACATAGTGCTGCAGGTATGTGCCTAGGTCATCTATAGGTGCCTCTCAGGAATCACATCCCTGAAGAAAACTGACTCTCCCTTTCCAGTAGCTGTCTATCACCAATAACCTTTGAGCTAGGGGTGATTGCCTTTTATCAAATAAAAAAATACCAAGTTAAAATCCATTCATTTTTTAAATTAATTCACTTATATATGATTCAACTCATATAGAGTTAATCTCAGCATGTTGCAGTGAGAAACCCAACCTGATCTTGCCCTCAAACACCAGTTTTATAGCACAATTTGTCTAATAATCTATTTCATCCCATCTTGCGACATTTCATCTGTTATGTGCTAAATTCTTAAGTAAATTCTTATTAATTACTTCTATACTTTCTCTTCTGAATTTTGATTATATTCCTACCAGTATATTATCTTGACCCATTACTATTTCATTATATGTATTGTATGTATGTATGTATGTATGTATGTATATACAATTGAGACTGCCAGGAAGGCAGAGAGAGGAGGAGAGTCTCATACTATAACCCTATCTGAAATACACTATGTAGACAAGTCTGGCTTCACACTTCTGGAGCTCCTCGTTCGACCTGCCTCTGTCTACTGAGTGTTGGGTTATGGTACTGTGCAACCATACCTAGTATTTCATAGATAATGTCTGTGTGTTGATGCCAAACAAATGATCAGTATAAGGAGTTAATCTTAGATACGAGCTAGTCTGTGGAACATGACCTTATTTGCTGTAAGGGCTGAGATTGTTGCTCTTATAGCATGGCCCTGGCAATCATGAGCAATGGTGATACTCTTTGTCTGTGATACCTCGACTAGTTTCTAGTCACTCAAGAAGCTCAATAAAATTTCTTTGAATAAGCAAATAAGAGGCTTTCCTGACATGTGGATGATGGAGAGAAAGAAAGCAGGTTACAATACAGTCATGTTAACACCAATCTGAGAAATATTACCAATTTCAAAAGAAAGTAATTATTGAATACAATTGTCAACACAAAGTTCAATAGTGTCTGGATAATTTTTTTCTGTTCAGCTCTAATAAAAAGTCTGACTAACATCATTTGATATTCTGAATCATTGGTTTGTTTATAGCACTTGGTCCCTATGATTAAAATGTCCCCATAACCTTTCTCTATTTCTAGCTCTATTTACCAGTCAGTCTGCAGACTCCACAGGAGGGCCTGGAGGTCTCTATAGGGCAAAAAATGAGTCCCCACTGCACACAGCAGCATTACTGGGTGGAGAGAGAGGGGTTTAATCTTTAGATATACCTTCATATCTCCACTGACCACCTGGGACTATGGTTTTCAATTACAGCTTTTCCAGGAAGCTGTTTTTACTGAAATAGCAAAATAGAGTTCACACTGACTTCCCTGGAAAAAGATCCAGACTTCTGTATATGTCCCAATCTACATTTCAGTGACAGGTGGAACCAAATCTTTCATAGGAACTAATGTTTGAACCTGACGGGGGATATCTACATGTATTTATTTGTGTGCCCATGTGTGTGCAAGTGCTCATAGGTGGCAGACACACACTGTGGGTGAGTATGTCTATGGAGATCAGAGAACTTCTGATGTCATTCTTAAGTGTCATTAGACTTCTTTCTTTCTTCCTTCCTTTCTTTCATTCTTCCTTCCTTCCTTCCTTCCTTCCTTTCTCTCTTTCTTTCTTCCTTTCTTGTTGTTTTGTTTTGTTTTGAGACTAGGTCTCTCACAGGCTAGAACTCACCAAGTAGGCTAGACTGGCTGGCCAGTGAAGCCTAGTGATCCACCAGTTTCCCTGTCCCCTGAGTTGGTATTACAAGTGCATATGGCCACCCTTGGCTTTTTTATGTGGTTTGAGAGAATCTAACTTGGCTACTTGCAAGCATTTCACTGATTGAGCTATCTCCCCCATTCTTATGTTTATATCCTTGAAATTAAGATATCAGATGTTATTTTCAATAGGCTCTGAGTCTACAACTCTGACACAATAGCAGCCTGACCTCTTTTCCTGATCAATTTCCATGTTGATATTTGTGTTAGCATAAACACCACTTTCTCAACACAGGTGTCCTCTGTCTCCTAGGATTAAGACACTTCAAATTTCTGTTTTGTGGATTGACAAATAACCAATTGATTCTTTCTTGTCCTGTCATTTCCCATTGCATTATGAGCAAATGCACAATAGCACCATAGCTGACTTGCCTAAAGTTGTTTTCCAGCCCCCAGCATTCCATCAACAATTACAAACTGCTTGCTGGTGGGCTGGCTGCTCAGTGTGTCCCATATACATACAGTGAACTTGTGGATAGAGTAGCACCATATTGAGTGAGTTCTTCCAGGTAATATAAACCCAAGAAGGAGATGAACAGGGAGAAAAGGAAAGGGAGGAATCTTTCCCATTTCATGGTGAGATTCAATACTGTTCCTGTTATTTCTGGATTCCCCACTTTTTCTATTTCCTGTAGCCTCTTTTTTGAGAGGATTGGGAGAAATAACAAAACCAGATAAAATCTTATTAAAATCCTTGCCATGTGGCCAGCACTGTTCAAAGAGGGGGGTTCATACTGACTTGTTTAGTTACGAATGCCATTCTCTGAGAGAGAGACTATTAATATCTTCATTTGGGAAAAAAAAAGGACATTGTAGCTTAGAGCATCAGGTGATGAAGATACTAAATACCCACAGGTAGGATATGATAAGCTAAGTCAACTTAGCACATTGACTTACAATAACAATGTCAAAAATGTTTCTATGTAATAGACTCTTAAACACTTGGCTAGTGTTGTGGGGAGTGTGAGAAGTCATCTTATACAACCAACACACACAATTTCTCCTTGCCCTACATCCTCAATAAGAAATTCTTAGTTTTACTGCGTAGTCTATCTCCTTTGTATTTAGAAGGGCCTCTGTGAACTGATGTAATAGGGCACATAGTGAGACTACTGTAGCAAGCATATATTTCAAGTGATATTGGTATCAGGGAAATGAACAAGAGGAAGTGAGTGACAGCCACAGCTATGTGTGTGTGTGTGGGGGGGGAGCAGTAAGCACTCACAATGACAAGACTGCTAACCAAAGGCAGGAGAGCAGGCATGAATGTTAGAGATGTGAAATGTCCTGTGTTTCCAGGCACAGTGAGTGTCCTGCTATTGCTAGAACACTCCAAAAGACTTGGTAACTTGAAGGAGAATCTGTGGAGTCAGTTGGGAGTCAAGTCTTACCAGGGTGGGCTGAGGATGTTCTGCATTGTTTTTTAGGTCTTTCTCAAGTTTACACATGAGAAGAATCATAGGATTTGCCAACAATATACATTTTCAGGTCTCTTCTCTGAACTAAGTCCTGAGTGTCTGCACTTAATGTAATGTAGTAATTAACAAAGAAGTAGAAACTTTAGGAGCAAAATTGAATTTTAATTTCCCTAATTACTAGATATAATGTTCTCAAGAAAAATACACACCTATTTCATCTTTAAAGTATAGGAAATGACTTCAACGCTGCATGGCTGTACTTTGCATGGGAGAAGACAGAGAAGTACCTAACACACAGGAAACAGGCAGTGTGCAGAGACCACCAGTGCTCACACTCCTTAGTCAAGGCTTCCTTAACTGCTGCCTTTACTCCCTTGTTGTCATTACTCCTTACCTTAGAATCACCATGAACAGAGCAGCAGAGACTGTAGGTGTATGAAGCAGGGAGGCGGGGGAGAGTGGGGGAGGGGATGAAGGCAGAGGGTGGCATCCACAAAAAGACCAAATGAGAAAAGCCAGGCACAGGAAGATGAATACTGTGTGATGTCATTCATCTCTGGAGTCTAAACATACCACCTTCATAGCAGTAGAGTGGAGTCATCTGGTGGTTGTCAAAGACAGGGATTGGGGGTGGCCAGATACTAGTGATAGCCACAAACTTTCACATACAAGGCCAGTTAGTCCCAGGAATCTGATTACAGTGTGGTGACTGGTCAGTACTATTGCATAGCTTACTTCTTTTTTTGTTAAGACAACAGATTTTGAGTTCTCAACACACACACACATACATACATACACACACACACACACACACACACACACAAAGCATGAGTCATAATGGATGCATTGATTGATGGTGAATAGTACATAGGTCAAAGCTAAATAGAGTTCTCACATCAAGTAACTAAGCCCCGAAGAGCTGCCTGTGTGCCAAGCATGGAGGGAACACCCAGACTCTTAGCACTTAGGAGGTAGAGATAGGAGAATCAAGGGCTTAAAGTCAGCCTAAGTAACATGGAATCTTCTCTCAAACTGCAAAAAATAAGACTCGCATGTGCTCTAAGCACAGTACTATGGGAGGAGTGATAGCAGGGAGGCCTGTATTCAGAAAGGGATAGGAGGCAGAGGAGGGTAGAAACTTGGCTTCACTTGGTCATCACAATGATGCTAAAGGGAAAATGGTGTCCCCCGTCCTCTGGGGACTGAGCCAGAGTCCCTCCCAGTTGGTTCTGCTGAACTGTGCACCCTCACTTCCCCCACTTCCAATATCTACTTCCTTACCAGGTTGTCCTACGAACCCTTCCTGGTGACTCTTGCTTGAGTTCTGCTTCAGTACAATGAAGTTGAAAATATCAGAGAAGTCAATGGTTGTATCTTTCCTCTTCATGGAAACAGCACTTGAGAAGCACAGCCATCTACAGAGAGATGGCTCAGGATGCCTGATGTCCATCAACCCAGCCTTTCCATTGGATATGCTGACAAACTCTGTTTCCTGCTATGGCCACATTGAGTTTGATTTACTAGCAACCAAGAGACACATTCATCAGAGAGATGCATAGTGACTCCTTTTTTGTCCCATCCAACAACAGCTCTTGTATGTAAGCAGAGGAGTTTGTGAGACCCCACAAAGGAGAATCACAGTTTTTTTGAATAAGACCAGAGACCCCTGTGACAATCATTATGCTCTCAGTTCCTTGGGCCCAATGTATCATTTGTGAATCAAGTGTTCTTCATTAGAGTTCACTGATCAAACTTTCCATTGATCAGTCAAATAAAATTCAGTCTATCCAAACCACTCCTGTAACATACATCATGTCTAGTTAAGAAAAGAAGACAGGGCTAAAGAGATAGCTCAGAGGCTAAGAGCACTTGCTGCAAGATCTAGCAGAGAACTCAGACTGGGTCCCCAGCACCTCTGTCTAGTAACTCCAGTTCCAGAAGATTGAGCATCCTCCTCTAGCAGCACATATATTCATGCTTTGAGGGGTAGAAAGAAGAGATTCTAGTGCACAGAACAGATTAAAACCCATCTGTACTTCTTTGTCTGGAGGCTCTGACTTGGCATTGTATGCCATCTGTAGCCACCTTCTATTCCATCCTTAGGATCCTGGCATGGTGAGTACTTTCAGCAATGTGAGCTGCACATTCCTCCTCAGCCCTGAGCCCTTGTTCCTTCACTTTCTTCTTATACCTATACCCTGATAGTCTCAGTTTTCTTGAGTTACTGATGTTTCAGGTTTCTCCAATACTGTACTTTCCACAGAAATCCTCTTTGATGTCCTGTCTCCTTCCAAATTTAGATCAGTGCTTCCTCCTAAGCCTTCCTCTGTGCCCCTTCCTTTCCTATATCAGTATATAATATGAATACATGTGTTTATTTTAATTAAGACTACATATACAAGAAAAATAACAATTTTTCTAAAACGAGTGTAGCTCTATTAAATAGATGGTCTCATCAGAATAAGTGTGTTGATGGTGAATGTCTGTATATATAGCCTTCACTTCACCCTTTCTGTATCTCCTAGGGTATCAACCATAGCTGCACCTCATCATGTGTCCAGGGAACAGAGCTCTTGTGGTTTAACATCTGGATATAGACCCCTTTTTCATATTACTTTTCTTCCTCCAATAACAGCGTATTCAAGCTTTCTTAGAAAACAGATGTCTGAGATGAGTGTCCCAGCACAGAGAGACAGGTTGATTGCTCAGTGTCTTTATTGTTATATTAAATTACGAATTAGTATCCAGGGACAGCTAACTCTGAAGACTGCTCTTAAAAATAATTTAATTTCCAAACATATCTAATTTAATAGTCAGATAGATAGATTAGTGGATAGACATTGAATTATGGAACAAAGAGCAAGAAAGACCACACAAGAAAGTTCTGGAATTATGAGGAGAATGGCAGAGTAAATGGTACCTGATTGACAATGGCTTGACTTATAATTTCATAACTTTATCAGGGCCCAAAGGTAATACGCAATCAGTAGAAAGTGTACTTTGGATTTTAAATTTTGATTTGTTTTTCCTCAGCCAAGGGTGGAAAGGGCAGCACTTTCTTGGTGCTGGGCAATGGCAGAGAGCCACTGCTCTCCATCAGCCAGTGATTGTGAGAGTAAACATCCAGTCAGCACTCTTGATGACTCTGTTGCTAGGCTCACAGTCAGCAGTTTGGGTGCACTGGGTAGATTTTTAGTACACTCCATTTCAGCTTATATGTGTTTGTCAGGATATAACCCTACTGCAAGCTATAGAGGGTGTGTCACTGCATGTTGCTTCTTACTTATGAGAAATAAATGTCTGCCTACCAAAAGGCAGCACTTGGGCAGCAAACTGAGAGGAAGAAGAGTTCCTTTAGACATAAACAGTGCGCACAGTGTGAAGACTTTGCCAGCAGGCACAAGCGGTCAGCACTACAAAATGCTAGTCCAAGGAACTTGGTCATCCATCGCAGAGATGCATACCCATCTCATTAGTTTTAAATTGCCAAGTTTCACCCCAACAAGATGATTGGTTATTCTGGCTGTTAATTCCTCAACTGTAGATTAACTAACTCAAGATAAGGAGAACATGACCAGATGGTCACTCTTCTGTGCCACCCATGCTCCTGTCTGGCATCAAACCATGAAAACACTCATTTCCTTGAGAACAGTATCAGCTGACTCCAGAGCTCAGCACTGCTGACTGAGACCAGGTAGAACAGAAAGCTGTGGTGTCACGGGTGACTTTCCAGACAGGAGAGGACAGTGTCTTTGGGATCTTACTCTCTTCCCTGCTGTGACTTTTCTCACTGTTCTGAACTACTCTCTACATGGCAAGGTATGCTCTACGAGCAGAAGCAAGACAGCCCTGCAGTTAGTGGAAGCTGCTGTCCTGGTCAGTGTAAGCAGACTCACTCTGTAAAAGTCACCTTTCAGTCTTTCTCTTCTGTTTGTAAGCCTGTGAGCTGTCCATAAGTGGAGATGGTGCCCAAAGTTTCACCTCATTGTTAACTCAAACTGGTTTGTCAGTTTGGAGAGTCAGTTTGGCCATCTACCCATGAGGAGAGCTAGTGAAACTTCTCTGTTTCCACAGTCAATCTGTCAATCTGGTTACATGCTTTGTTTTGAAGTACCTTGACAGTAAGCCCTATCAGAAACACTAGAAAATGTGGCATTTCTTCACAAATTTTCTGCTCTTTTATCCTTTTATCTTTTATCTCTTGCCTCACAATCTAGCCTAAAGTACCCCACTTTTGCAACTCTGTTCAGATGGATGAGTGTTTGGTTTTGAATAAATCTACATTTTATGACATTTTTTTTTGTCCTGAGCAACAATGACAAAGAGCTGCTTTCATATTTCTCTAATGCACTTTAAAAATTATAACCACCAAATTTTTATATTCAAGGTAACAAATCACTCTTTGAAAGACTGCTTGACATGGCTGGGTTTTGATGCTGTCATGTTAGAAGTATCCAGGAAAGTTCAAATCAAAACTCTCTTGTCACCAGGTGGTGGTGCACACCTTTAATCCTAGCACTTGGGAGGCAGAGGCAGGCAGATTTCTGAGTTCGAGGCCAGCCTGGTCTACAGAGTGAGTTCCAGGACAGCCAGGGCTACACAGAGAAACTATGTCTCGAAGAAAGAAAAAAAAACAACAAAACAAAACAAAACAAAAAACCCTTCTTTTGTCTAGATCTCAATCTAGAACAATTAAATCAGAAACAGAATAGCTGAGAATAATGATATAACCAAAGACAAGTTCACCATGCAGACACTCTTCATTCTAGACAGCAAATGTCAGGATAGATATAACCATAAAGAGTAAAGAGCTTGGGGCTAGAGAGATGGCTCAGTGGTTAAGAGCAGTAACTGCTCTTCTGAAGGTCCTGAGTTCAAATCTCAGCAACCATATGGCGGCTTACAACCATCCATAATGAGATCTGATGCCCTCTGGTGTGTCTGAAGACAGCTACAGTGTACTTACATATAATAAATAAATAAATTTTAAGAAAAAAAAAGAGTAAAGAGCTAGTTTTCCAACCAACTTCAAGATTTTTCCTTTCCACCAGAGATTTATGAACTAAAATTCAATTTCCACCCTCATCAACAGTCCTAATAAAAGACCAGTAGGATTATATGGTCTGGAAAGATGGCTCAGTAGTTAAGGACACTGACTGCCCATCCAGAGGATCTAAGTTCAGTTCCCCATATCCATATGGTGACTCACACTTATCTGGACCTCCATTTCCAGGGGATCTGGCATGCCCTTCTGGCCTCCATCGGCACCAGATACAGAGGTGATGTACCAAATACATAGGAGTGCAACCAAAGCACCCATACATATAAAATAAAAATAAAATAAATAAATATAATTCTTTTTAAATAAAAAATAGATTAATAGATTTTGGGTATGTGAGGGTTTGAATATGGGATGCCTTGTAGGAGCTTGTGCTTATAGTCCCAGCTCATAATGCTATCTCTGAGGCTATGGAGCTCTTAAGAGATCAGCATTCACTGGAAATGAACAAGGGTGAGCCTATTGACCCAGCCTATTAGGCTCCATGCTAGTCAGTTCTCTATTTCTACTGCTTTAGCTAGAGACACTCCACCCTGCCTTCTCCACCATGATGAACTAGCCCCACCCACCCACCCAGAAACTGGGCCAAATTAAACCTTGCATTGTTGATTTTCTGTCAGGCATTTTGGTAACAACACAAATGTAACTAATGTGGACTATGAAATGGTATTTGTAACTAGACACTTTAATTTTTTTCTGAGACTCCATTATGATTATAAATGCCAGAGTCTGTATGCTCCATGGATCTCAGCCCAGATGACACTGTCGGTCTTGTGTCTCCTGTGTGATCTGCCTGATGTATTTATCTTTTTCTCGGTAGACATTTGCCTCTTCCATTTGATTTGAGGAGGTTTGAGTTTCCACTTCATTGGCACATGAATTTCTCCCCACAAAGCTTGGAGTAGATGGCCTCAAATCTTCAGAAATGAGTACATTCATGCAATTAGCAGAAGGATGGATATATGTGAGACCTTTCTCCTCCATTCTACAATTCTCATGGGATAAACTCACATTTTCTGAGCTTCATGAGCAAACCACTGCTAGGTGCTGGCAACATGTGTTATGGTAAGGTCACTGAGGCATAACAAACACTCCACTGGGTTGCTCCTGATAGACATGCCTGTTATCCTCAGGATGAAATCACAGCCAATTCCTGTTACCTGCTGTCGATCGGCCCAAACTCTGGGCTTTCATTTTGAGAGATGATATCAGAGAAAAGCCTTGTTTTTGTGTGTCTGCTTGTTTATTGTTTGTTTGTTTGTTTGTTTTTGTTTTCCCCCATTGTAACATAAACTGTAAGTACCATTCTGCTTTCTAGTTACAAATGTAAGCTGGAGAACATATGCATGAGTGACAGCTAAGAATCTGACTGCATCTGGGAGGAAGGAAGGATAGCTACTCCACTGCATGGCTCCAAGAAGCCCTGTCCCTGGATGAATCCCTTACTGGGGCCCATTCCTCTGGGAAACCAGAAATAGGAATGTGTGGGTAGCAGAAATATTCCTCATGTGAAACTGGGGGCAAAATCCATTTTCTTCTCTTTTTATTTTGGAAGAAAATAGCTAAGAGACTAATAAAGGACAAGGGTAAATTTAAATCAATGTTTTTGATCTCCATTCATTCCTACATCCACGTATTTTTTCACCTTTTGGGTTCAGAGAAGGAATACACTGGTACTACACTAGCCTCCAGCAATGCAAATAAATGGAGGGTGGTATAGTTATCAGTAAGTTAAACTGTGGTTGGGGTGCAGTCAACAACACAGAAGTTTATAATTTAACACTGTCTGAAGGGTGTGACTTCTGGGCTGAGTTTTGCCTTAGTTTAATTCATTCAGTTTACTAAGCAGTTCTGGTTTACACTTGTGAAATATGTCTTCCAGGACACACGTATATCCATACACAAGCATCCAGACTAACTATTGCATGATTGTGAAAACTAAACTTTGAGAATAGGAAGTATGGGTGGTATACAATTGACATTTGGAGGAACTTTAATAAACAAAGGTGTGAAGAAACAGCTGTGAGTTGAGCAGACTTAAAAATTGTTTTTGCAGGAAAGGAGTATAGGAAGTCATACAGGCTGACCAAAAAGTTGTTTCCAAAGAGGAACATTTCAGAAGTGAAAAGAAATGCTAAAATAAAGTTAAACAATTTTCAGTCTCCAGATATTCTCTTAAAATTGTCCGGTGAAAAAGTCCTCAAAAATTAAAAATGGTATATGCCTACGTACAATGACGTAAAAACACATTCAAATATCTACTTGCTAGAAATATAGGCAGAATAGTTATTCTTGATATAAATGTTTGAGCTCAGGTTTACATAGGTGCTAAATGCACTTCGAATAAATGAGATAAAAATGACTTGGGTCAGCTGTAGACTGTTAGGATTTAAAGTGATATGTCTGGATGTCCATTGACAAGGCAGCCTTGTATTGGCTCTTAATGGAAACTACTCGGGCTTTAGCAGCCTTGGGGAGTCTCACCCTAACAGTGTAGCCTTCAGTACACATGCCTTGCTCTACCTCGTGCCTGCAACATTCCTCTGTGAAGATCTCACAGGCTAGATACCTCCAGCACCCCGGGGTCTCCATTACAACTTAGACATCACCTTCACAGCTTCACATAGTGACCTCTTAGAGCTATTATGCAGAAAATCTGACCCTTCCACACACTGCCTGGACTCAGTAGTGGTACAAGCCTCTCACCCCAACACCTTTTGTGCCTGAAAAATCACTATCACTTCTGTGACACTGCTGTTGTGCCACCACTTGGAAATGGGGCCTGGATCCCCTGGCCAACAGTCGCAATGGTCTCCGTATGCCTTCCAGGCTCAGTCTTGGTAGTTACTTTCCAGTAGCATTAGGCTCTCAAGATAAATTTGCATGAGCTGGCACCTTTGTTGGGTGCAGTCTCAGTGCCAAGCAGGGGGTTCTTTTCAATGATGCTGATCTGCCATCTAACAATTACTGCTGCTTTTGCCTGAATTTCTAAACCATCTTTTGCTCTTTTCTTCACCAAATTGTAAATTTTCCTATTTTTTTCTGTCCCCCTCTGTTCTCTCCCACTGCAATATTAATGAGTGGTAACCATGCTATAGCCTGAATTCTGTCTTGAAATTACCAAACAAATTATCCTATTACCCAAATTCTCAAAACATGGGCAGAAAAAAATTAAATTAAAACAAAAACAGAAACAAAACAACAACAACAACAAAATCATAGTCAGAATACAGACAAGTTTTTTTGTCTAACATAACATGAATAGCCTCTAGCCAATTTCTGGTAAAGTCCTTGTTCTCCTCTGAAACCTCATGAATGAAGCCACATCCACTATCTATGGGCTGTGTGTGTGTGTGTGTGTGTGTGTGTGTGTGTGTGTGTGTGTGTGTTTTGTGTTTTTGTGTCCTAGTTTTCCAAACCCCTAGAAGATTGGCCTCTTGAGCTGTGCTTGCAGTGTCTGGCACTTCTTTAGTTTACAGCTTCAATTTTTTTTTAACTTTCCTCAATGCAAACCAAGCTCCAAAGACCTATGAACCATATGATCAGGTTTATCACAGCAATGGCCTCATTTCTCAATGAAGTGTGCATGCATGCTCATGTGTGTATACCCCCCTGTGTGTGTATGTGTGTGTATGCTCATGTGTGTATACCCCCCCGTGTGTATATGTGTGTGTATGCTCATGTGTCCTCTAGTGTGTGTGTGTGTGCATGTGTGCCTCTGTGTGTGTGTGTGTGTGTGTGTGTGTGTGTGTGTATGTGTGCTCTGTACTTCTCTCATTGCTATGATAAAACTCTTGACAAAGAGCAATCTAAAGGAGAAGGTGTTTACTTGACTTTAGTCAAGTCTATCACTATGGGGAAGGCACAGCTGCAAATAGAGCTGACCACCCTGTGCCTGCAGAAAGGATGCAGATATATGAATGCGGTATTCTGCTTGATTTCTCTTTTTATTCAGTGTAGGATTCTACACCATGGGGTGGTGCTTCTCACCTTTAGAATGGATCTTCCCTCTTCAGCTGAAACTCATAACACCCTCATAGACACTTAGAAGTATGTTTCCAAACTGATATCATCACAATTATAATTTTGAACTAGCTCCTGATAATTGATAAATTCTAGGACATTTTCTCCTAAATCCAGTAAGAACAAAGAATTGTTTCTTAGACAGTTTTTCTATAATTTCTCTCTCAAGGGAGTCATCCTTCCTCTCAAATGTCCAAGGAGAGAGGTATTTGCTAGGATGGAACAATTAATGTTTGTGTACAGCCTTGGCTTGCTGAAGTCTTCCAGCCCTGGGGACAATTCTGGGTGTATAATGTCTTGATGGCTTCTGGCTGGATCCCATTGTGGGGAAATTTCAGTTTCCTCTGAATTGCCACTCAGTTCCTAGTGAATTGTGATCCTGAATCTGTCAAACCCAGTCCTCTACCTTAACAAGACTGGAGGACTTGACTGCTATGGGCTCCACACTACCTTCTGCTTACATGGACATCACCATGTAACCTTGCCTGTGGCTGGTTCCCTGGGAAAGGATCCCACACCCTACCCTGTAGCCTGCCAACTCATTGCAGAAAGCGCCTGTCTCTGGGTGAATACCCCTAAATACCCTTTTCTTATTTAGCACTATCTGTCTTTCTCTCTGTCTCTGTCTATCTATCTCTATCTGTCTCTGTGTCTCTGTCTGCCTGTCTATCTGTCTCTCTTTCTCTCTGAGGGACCTAACACACATCCCAGTATTAGGGATCACATCACATCACATCAGCTATTCTACCCACGTCCCACAGGCCTCTGTGCCCTGAGGTTTCAAGGCTGCAGCTAGGCTTCCCTGCATCTCAGGTCTTTCCACCATAGTCATTCTTTTGCTGGCAGAGAGCACTCACTTCTTTTACTTCTAGAGACAAACTCAGAAGCCTAGATTAGATTGTATATTTTCTTTGTTTCGTTAATTTACTTGCTTACTCTGGGAGGTAAACATTCTTCATGCCCCCCTCCCCATGCTGCTGTTCATCCCTCTCCCATCTCACTCACAGAAGTTTTTAACTCAACAGTGTTGGATCAGACCCTCTGTATTTCTCCAAGCCTCATTAATCTTGAGGGAGAAACAGGTTCCATGGTCATAATATTGTTAAAGACACTATCTGATGCCCTATTGGTCCCTTCTAAGCCTTGTCCTGTAAGTTCTCACACACTAAAACAGTAATGTTTATTTCTTTCAGGGAAAGTACAGATCGCACCCCAGAACAAAGGGTACACTGAATGGGTTTGATTTTAAATTAGACCTGTGTTCTAGTTTAACATTACAGGGGTGGTCTTAAGAGCAAGATTTAGAAAAGAAAGCAGCTTTCTAAACACTAAGCACTTGTTTTAAAGATCAGAAAGTAAAACATGGAGGAACAATGAACTGAATCAGGTGAGAATAGAGCCTAGGGAGTCAGGGAAGCTCCATTGGGAAATACACACAGACCATCCCAGGAGTCAGGGAAGTCCTAGCTCCATTGGGAATACTCACAGACCATCCCAGGAGTCAGGAAAGTCCTAGATCCATTGGGAAATACTAACAGACCATGCCAGGAGGAAGAGAGAAAGGCCAAAGAAAGGAGGGGTCCCTTAAGATCCAAGCCTCAGCTCATAGGCTTCAGGGTTAGAGTTAGGGTAGGACTCAGAAGGAGGATGACAGATGGAGATAGGAGAGTACAGTTACTAAAACAAGGAAACAGAGGGAGACTGTGTTAAGTTTGGAAGGCACAGTTGCCATCGCCAGGAATTCCCAAACATGCTTCCTTCTGAGTACGTGGCTTCCTAAAATAAAGCTCAGCCATTACTTTGGCCACCAAAATGAGAAAAGATGAGATGATCATTTTTACTTTTTACTTTTGATATGAAGATATGAGTCTTCAGGTTCCTCCCTGCTACATGAATCTGAAGGGAAAGCACACAAGATGAGGAAGATCTCAGCAGTCTGTACTCCTAGTGGGCACGGCAGTGATACTGGATTTCCATTTTCCGCTTACCTATCCCATTTCTCAATTTGTCTTCATGTGAAAGGCTAAAACTAGGTGGTTTGGGGGTAAAAGCCATGACTTGAGTTTTGGATATATGAGGCTGAGAAAAGCATTTTAAGTGGTTTGTAGAAACAAAACTTGTTTTGCTATCCAGGCTTCTTTTCCTTGAAGGTAAACCCCACTTCTGGAAAACCATGACAAACTAGTCTCTGTGAGTTGAAGAAGTGGTCTAGAAAACTGTGGTGAGGTTCAGCAATGCAGGTGCATGAGGTAAGGTCAGGGGGCGTCTCAGAACCCTGTCCTTCAGGCAAGATCTGGACCAGAACCATGTCTGAGCTCTTCAAGTGATAGCCACATGCCTAAACTCTGTCTCTTTGTTCCTTCCTTTCCCTCCTTCTCCAAGACCCCTCTCCATCTCTTTCTCCCACCAACGATCAAAGCTGTGACAGCAGGGTAGTAGAACAAAGACACAACTTCAGACTCACACAGACCTGCATTCAAGTTCTGACTCAGGTAAGTGATGCTGTGTGAACTAGGTTAAGTTCCCTAAGCCCACATAGCCTGTGTTCACATGCATCATATGGGTGTATGATGAATGGGAACATTAATTTACAAACTGCATGTAAAACAAGTATCCTCTATCATATCTTAGGTACCATTGTGCTTGAAATCTGAATATGTCTGTTATTGTCTCCTGTGCTATATGTGAGCACATTCCTGCCTAGATAATCTGTTTGCAATGTATAGAAATATCCATCAAGGAAGGCCTGTGTCAGATCTCACTATAATTAAGAATGTTCTAAGATTGTCTTTCATACTTTGATATAATAAAACCAAAGCAGACCCTAAGGAGAACTTCTACAAGTTTCTCGTGGCTTCAGGAGTTGCAATAAAGACAAGAAAATCAATCTCGAACACCATATTCTAATTTCTTTTTTCATGGTTGCTGTTCTTGGATAGAGAATGCAATTAAAATTAACCCTGGGTTAGTTCACTTTCTTCAAATCAAACACTGGTCAGATTGTATCTGAGGGATCTGTAACATCTCTTCTGTAATTATTTTTAAATATATTAGCAGGGATCTGGGTATTGTAGAACAAGGGGAGTGTTTCTAGGAGACAGGTTCTGGGTTCTGGCTCCGGTTTTGTGATTTACCACGTGACCCATGGAAAGTCATGTCTTCTGGTTGGATATCATCCTCACTGTAAAATCGATTTGTTGCAACCTCACAGGATTGCCTCGGGCTCACAGAATCATGCATGTTCAAAAATTGCAATCAGCCTTGTGATTACTACCCATGCTCCTGGAAAATATGGCTGATACAAACTACACACAAATCAGGTCTCACTGGAATCTGACACAAACACCATATTGGGCTTATTGCTGATAGGATATAAGGGAATACTTGGCTTACACTGTAATAAAAAGGACTTTTTTCCTTTTCCTTTTAGATGACAAAGAAAGTATGAAAACCGCTGAACTCCACTGTTGAAAATAAACACACTAGACAATCACAGCTCCAGTGACTCACCGTGATTGAAAACTGGGCCACAGGGCATGTTCTTCCCACTCCTCCAATGCATGTCAATCTGGCTTGCTGTTTGTCCTAAGTACTCTTGTGGGTTTCCCTAGTTCTCACCACTTTCACTGGTATCTTGGAACATTACCAACCTAGAAAACGCTTGAGTGCTGCAGATATTTGCTCAGTCTTTGTCAACAGCTGTTGGCTGTGAGTTCTGACACTTTCATGGGGCATCTGAGTTTTAGTTAGTGGCATAAAAACTTCAATGGCTATAGTCTAAATCTACCCATATTGCTTAAGTTTTAAAGTGATTGTAACTGTTCAGAAATAGTTTATGGTGTTCAAGGAAAGCTAACACCGTCAAAGTTGGCACATGGCTGCATCAAGCACCATCTTTAACAGCTGTTATGGTGCAGCGGATTCACAATCCTATTACATTCTGTCCTTCTACTATTCCTGCTTAGAACAAGCAAAATTCTTCCCTTTGTCTCTGATCATGAAACTGACAACATTTATATCCAGATTAATGCTAGAAAGTGTAAAATACTCCTGAAGAGAGACAAAAGCTTTCTGCTACACTGGTTGTAAGCTGCTTTGGTTGGCTGTGTGTTCCTAATCATTTTGGTGAGGGAAACACAGTGAGAAGGGATGTCCTGACTGATTGGATGCAACTAGAGATCCCCATTGTGCTACAACAGGTTTTTACTTCAGACACTAGCATTTCTAACAATTTTTTAAAACAAAAATAACCTTGGAGTAAGGGAAGCTCCTGTTACAGTGAGCTAGTCCCTCTTGACCTTTAGACCTTTAGTCCTTCTTGGTGCTTTGCCTTTCACTCCAAAACAATATTTAAATTAGCCTTTACAGATACAGATAATATTTAAATTAGTCAACATCATGGAATACTCTATATATTACACATCAAGCATTATTAGGATCTGGTAGAATATGTCTTTCCTTCCAAGTATTTATCATTGCTTCATGGTTAAGCAGAAAGAATTTAAAATCCTTTCTGCTGGTTTTGAAAAAAAAATGTCCAGATGCATATTCTTGCTCTCTACAGGCACCTGCTGCACAGAGACACAACAGGGCTTCTCGTGCCTACATGACTGATTGGTCAGCCTTTGCCCAGGCTGCCTTGACCCTGTCTTCCCAACCTCCAGTAACGTCTTTGAAATCCATGTTTTTAGATTACATATGTGAGTGAGATCATGTGGTTTTGTCTTTATGCGTCTGGCTTATTTAACCAACCATGATGATTTCTAGTCCATCCACATCCTCACACATGATAGAATTTCTTTCTTGATCTAGCCATTTAGCATCCATGATATAGCTGCAACACATTTTCTCTATCTTCTCATTCATCATCTACTTTCCCATTGTTTCTATTTCTTTGCTTTTTAAAAATATTATTTTAGTTAAAATAGAATTGCATCATTTTTCTGGTGCCTTTCCTCCCTCCAGTGCTTCCCAGTGACTCTCTATTGAACCCTTCCCCCTTTATCAAGTCAATAGTCTCTTTTTCTTTGATTATTACTGTTATACATACGCTTGTGTGTGAATACACAAAAGTTTATAAATATAACCAGCTAAGTCCATTTTTGTTGGTGGTGTGTAATGGCTTCAAAGCCAAGTACTCTGGATTGAACAATCAATAAGGGGCCCTCATCCTTAGGAGAGACTAATGTTTCTATATAATAAATAAAGGGGTATGAATGTCTTAAAGGGCACCCAGTGAGGTTGCTGGATCATTGTCATCTTTTTGATGAGCTTCCATGCTGCTTTCCATAATGTCTGACCCACTTTCCATGCCTACCACACCCCTGCCAGTACTATATTTGGTCTTTCTGAATATGGCCATTTTTACTATGTTGTGGTAATATCTCAGTGCAGTTCTCATCTCTGTTTCCCTGGTAACCAGAAATGACCAGCTCTGTTTTCAGACGCCTACTGGCCACATGAATATTTACTTTTGAAAACTGTCTGTTTAGGCCTACTGCCTATTCTCAATCAGACTACTGTCACTGCTGCTGCTGTTACTGACACTGACTCCTTAGTATTATTATAAGTGCTGGACACATCCCCTCAGCAAATGCATGTGTTGAAAATATCTTCTCTTATGCTTTAGGTTATCTCCCGATCCTGTTGATTCTCATGGCTGTGAGGACACATTGTAATTTGATGAAAGTTCATTTTTTCGGCATTTACTTGCTAGCACATCTGTTGGAGTCTCCTACCTTCAACCAGCTGAACCAGCCAGCCTCGTGGGACTGAGCAACTACTAGACTCTTCGACTTCCATCCACTGCTGAGCATGGTTGTCGCGATGGACTACAGTCTAAAGGGTTCTGGAGACTCATCTCTCAAGCCAGACCAGCACAGTGAGAAGTCTTCTTCTATCTGTTTTATATCTCTGGACAGAATGCCCTCTGAAATCTTGATAAATATACTTCCTTACTTGGATGCGAAGACCTTGCTGCACGTTGGATGTGTGAACAAATGCTTTTATGATTTGGCCAGTGACAATCATATCTGCGTCCAGACCTACTCAGCTGCATTTACATTTCCAAGATCACACTGGAAAGCTACTTACGTGGAGGAAACAGCCACGGGTGTGAACTCACTCTCAGTTAGGGATAAAGAAGTTGGATACTGGAAGAAAGAATATATTACAAAGCAGATTTCATCTGTGCGAGCAGTCCTTGCCCACACTCTCAAGCCTGTCGACCACTACAGTGGTCTTCCCAAGAGAATCAAAGAGACCCTCAGAACATCTGGCTTAGGTTGGGCAATTATCTTAAGAGAAAAAAGTGGAAAAGAACACATCATGTAGCATGATGACCTCTTAGTAAATGATACATCTGTCACTGTTTTGTGGCATGGCAAAAATATGCCACATTTAGCGACATTGTCCACCCTGGATTTGTATGGCGTCACACCACTTTTTATGCAGAATAAAATCCCTGAGCTGAAGCATTTTACCATCACTCATATTTGCTTTACAAAACTTTGGAAAGAAAGGTACACTTGTTCTCAGAGGAAGAGTGAGTGAGAGGGGAAGAAAAACATTGTAGGTCCACGATGGTTGTCTTTAATTGAAAAGTATAATCTGAGTAATTTAAGCAAGTATACTATGATTGGCTGTGACAGACTTGTTCGGATATTCTGCCTAAATCCTGGCCTCCTGGTGGGGCTGTGGCAGAAGAATGATGGACTAGCTTTTATCATGGCAAATCTTCATTTCTATCAACTTGTGGAGAGAAGCACGTTTGGCTCAGCCACTCTTCCCTATGAGCCACCACCTCAGAGGACAATGTTGGTGGCTAACAGGCCAGAGTATGGACCGCAAAGCTGCTTCCAGCTGCACATTGACATTCGCGACGGTAGGATTTTCTGCCTGTGTGGCAACTTCCGCAATCTCATTTCCAGGGGAGGGTGCAATGAGAATGGATATTTGAAGTTGGTAGTGATACATTTAGAAGATAAGAGAGAACACCTACCTCTTATTGGAAAAGTTGGCTTTGCACGGAAAACTGATGTTTTTGAAGGCTTCATTGACAGTTGCTCCGTGGTGGATGTGACCCTGCTGGATGAGTACAGGAAACCGGTTTGGTGTTTGAGTTCTTCAGTATGCATGAGACCCGATGCCTGCCTTTCTGGTGGTCCTAATTTCCTGGGGAACACTTACTATATCGACTACATGGACTCAGAAGGTGGAGTGCACGCAGAATTAGTGTGGAGCAGAGACACTGAAGAATACTTCATGGTCAGCCTGGTCGTTTACCTCAGCATAGCAAAAATAAGCCATAGGTTTCGACAGAATACTAAGTTTTAGCAGCAGGAGCAAAGTCTTTGTTAGTAGTAAGCTGTTTTTTTTTACAACATTGTTTTTATTGAAAGTTAAAATAAAGCATATTCATGGCAGTCTGTTTTGTGCCTTATTTTTTTTAACTTTTATTGCATTATGATAACAGTTACATGATTTCAATTTGTCTTAATTTGTTAACATTTAAAAACATATTTTAAATAAATGGAATTAAATCACACACAAAAAAAGAAAGTTCATTTTTTTCTATTTTTGTCTTTGCTTTCTGTGTTCTTAGGGTCACGTCTAAAACCTCCTTGCAAGCATTCTGACAGGTTTCTTTTCATGTTCTTTTAGGAAGCAGCATTTTTGAAGTCTGGGGGCATATTTAAGGCTTTCCATGGCTCTCAGCCAAATGATGTGCTTGGTTCTGAACAAGCTCATAGTTTAATGGTATAAGGTTAATGTGTAGCAGGGAGGGCAGGCACTTTGAAGAGTCTTAAAAGAGCTAATGATGATGTGATGAACCCAAGGGGGGGTGATCTATTGTTCTGAGAAGAGGCTACTCACTTTATGAGAACAAACTGATTTTTCACATAAAAATTTAGGAGATTCTAAAATAAGGGTTTTTTTTTCTAGACGAGGATTTCCTGTAATAATAAAGTCAGGTTGAGGCCGAGGTTGAAAGTAAAATCATGTTAATGCAAACAGAATGTGTCGGGATGCAGATGGGGTCAAGAGTAGAAACAGATCAAGTGTAAAAGAAAATCTGAGACTGATTCCTGACAGTTCTCACATGCCATTTTGAAGAAACTGAAATGGATAAAATGAATTCAAATCTATTCCCATGGCAAAGTGCTTTTCAGAGAGATGGATGGAGGTAGAGGAGATAAGGCTAGAGACAGACGTGGAGATAGAGATAAACTAAACCTGGAGATAGAAATAGACATGAAGAGAGACTGGAAACAGGTAAACATGGACACAGAGGTAGACATGGAGGCAGAGACAGATCATAGAGACAGATATACAGGGAAGTGGAGGTTGATATGGAAAGGGAAATACACATGGGGACAGACATACACATGAAGACAGACATGGAGAAAGGGACAAACAGAGACAGAGGTGGAATTAGAGACAGACATGAAGATGGAGATAGATATCAAAATAGAGGTAGACATCCAGACAAAGATAGTTATGGAGATAGGGGAGAGAAGGAAGGGAAGAGGAGAGAGAAAGGAAAAAGGAAAGAAAGGAGTAAAGATGAAAGAGAAAGAGGTGGAATAGTTTGGGAATTATGGGTATTAGCTCTAATTTGAATGTCTTGTCAAATTCTGCATAAAAACTGTCTGGCTCTGGGCTTTTTGGTTGGGAGATTTCTGATGACTTCCTCTATTTTTTTTTTAGGGGTTATAGGACTATTTTAATTGTTTACATGGTCTCATCAAGGAAATCATCCATTTTATATAGATTTTCCAATTTTGTAGCATACAGGTTTTGAAGGAAGACCTAATGTTTCTTTGGATTTCTTTACTGTCTGTTGTTATATCTTTGTCTTAGTTTGGGGTTTACTGCTATAAACAGACACCATGACCAAGGCAAGTCTTATGAAGGACAACACTTACAGCTGGCTTACAATTTCAGAGTTTTAGTCCATTATCATATGGCAGGAAGCACAGCAGCCTCCAGGCAGGCAAGATACTAGAGGAGCTGAGAGTTTGATATCTTCATCCAAGGAAGCCAGGAGCAGACTGTCCCCAGGCAGCTAACAAGGAAGTCTCAAAGCCTACCCCCCCCCCTACAGTGACAAACATCTTCCAGGAAGGCCACATCTCCCAATAGTGCCACTCCCTGGGCCAAGCATATTCAAAGTCCATAGTCTTCCTTTTCATTTCTGATTTTATTCCTTTTTTAAAATATTATATTTGTTTATTCAGTTCACATCCCAATTGCTGTCCCCCTTCCCAGTCACCACCTCCCAAAATTCCTCTTCCTATCTTTCCTCCTCTTCTCCTCTGAGAGGTGTAGGCACTCTCTGGGTAACCCTCTACCCTGGCACGTCAAGTCTCTGTGCAGGACTAGGTGCATCCTCTCCCTCTGATACTAGACAAGGCAGCCTAGCTAGAATGACATATTCCACAGACAACCAATAGCTTTTGGGATAGCCCTCATTCCAGTTGTTTGTGTCCCACACAAAGACCAAGCTGCACAGGGGCTATATATGTACCAGTGGCCTAGGTCCAGCCAAAGAGCATATGGCTCTTTGGTAGGTGGTTTAGTCTCTGAGAGCCCTAAGGGTCCAGGTTGGTTGACTCTGTTGGTCTTCTTAGGGAGTTCCTATCTCTTGTGGGTACCTCCAATCTTTCCCCCAACTCTTCCATAAGAGTCCCCAAGCTCCATCCACTGTTTGGCTGTGGGTGTCTGCATCTGCCTGAGTCAGCTGCTGGGTGGAGACTCTCAGAGGACAATTATGCTAGACTACTGTCTGCAAGCATAACAGAGTATCATTAATAGTATCAGGGGTTGGTGCTTGCCCATGGTTCTCTAGGTGGGCCTGTTATGGCTTGGCTACTCCCTCAGCTCGGCTCCATAACCTGTCCCTGCCTTATTTGGTAAACTTCAATATTCTCTCTCTATCTTTTAGTTAGCTTGGTTAAGGGTTTACCTATCTTGTTGATCTTCTGAAAAAACTAACTCTTGGTTTCAATGATTCTTTGTATTGCTCTCTTTGTCTCTAATTAATTTATTTCAGCCCTGAATTTGATTATTTCCTATTGTCTATGCCTCTTAGATGTGTTTGCTTCTTTTTGTTCTAGAGATTTCAAGTGTGCTGTTAAGTTGCTTATATGAGAGCTCTCCAAGTTTTTATAAAGGTGTTTAGTGCTATGAACTTTCCTCTTACCACTGCTTTCATTGTGTTCCATAAGTTTGGATGTGCTGTGCTCTCATTTTTATTGAATTCTAGAAAGTTTTTAATTTCTTTCTTTATTCCTTCCTCGACCAAGTGGTCATTGAGTAGAGAGTTGTTCAGTTTCCATGAGTTTGTAGGTTTTATGTTGTTTCTGTTGTTGTTGAAGTCCAGCTTTAACCCATAGTGGTCTGATAAGTTACAGGGAGTTATTTCAGTTTTCTTATATCTATTGAGACTTGCTTTGTGACCAAATATATGGTCTGTTTTGGAGAAGATTCCATGAGGTACTAAGAAGTGTTTTTATTTGTGTTTGGGTAAAATATTCTGTAGATATCTGTTAGGTCCATTTTATTCATAACATCTGTTAGTTTAATTATTTCTCTGTTTAGTTACTGTTTGGATGACCTGTCTATTGGGAAGAGTGGGGTGTTAAAGTCTCCACTATTAATGTATGGGGTTCAATGTGTGATTTAAGCTTTAGTAATTGATAGGCATTTTCTCTCCCTCAGTGATGCAGATATAGGCCAGATTAGACTAGATTAAAAGCACATCAAGTCAAGTTTATTAGGAAGCAGCCTTTATTCACTAATCAAACAGGTGAAGGTCAGTGAAGCCACACATCTGGGCTAAAACAAAGGGATTTTATAGAGTTTAGGCAAGGAATGATGATGTGCCAGCTAGGAACTGGGACTGTGTCCATACATCTTCAAAAACTGAGCCCCTGGGTGGGCACTCTTGGGTGGGTTGCTGGAAATGGGGAAAGGACAAATAATGACATGTTAGCTCATAGTTTTCTCCAAGCAGATGGGGGGTTTTCTTTGTGTGGGCAAGGTTGTGGGTAGGAGATCAGATAGGGTTTCCCATTCAATGTCAACTTGTCTCAATTCGTCCTCTAACATTGTCATTCTTTTCATACCCCATTAACTTTAAACTCTAATTTTATCCTCACCTCACTTCCCAGGTTTAACTTTGCAGAATGAAATTTTATTTCATTTTACTCTGGTGGATTTTACCTGCCCTCTTGGTTACACAAATCTCCCACTTCATAAGTTCCAAATGTTCTTTCTTGTAAGACTATTCTTTCAGCTATAATCCCAGCTCCTTGAGTGATTGGCACAGGAAGATCACATGCCTGCCTGGGCTACATACCAAGCTAACCTGGGAGAGTTAGGAAGATCTTGTCTCAAACTAAAAGTGTAAAGGGGCTGATAATACAGCTCAGTAGTAGAGCACTTGTCTAGTATGCTCAAGGCTCTTGGTTATATCTGCAGGAAATACATACATATGAATGAACACATTAAAAAATCATTCTTCTGGGTTGGAATCCAATTTGACTCTGGCTGTGATACTAGCAAACTTCATAAACGTAAGGAAAAGAAAGATTTTTAAGAGCATGTGGATGAGGTCAGACATTTCACATGTCGCACATACACAGACATACACTCAGAAAAAAACACTCTGCACATAAAACAAATAGACATGAATAACATTTTTTAAAAGGGGGGAATGGCAAAAAAGAAACACCAATAACTATACAGAAGCAGTGAAATGGCTCAGTGGGCGAAGACACTTGCTCTACACATTAAGGAAATCTCAGGTAAAGATGGAAGGAAAGACTAGACCTCACAGAATTTTCTTTGGACCTCACATGTTCAAAGTTGCATGTGCATTCCCATACACAGCCATAATCGAAATAACTCAAGTATGTAAGTGTCTTGAGCAGCCAAAGCAGTGGAGGTTTGGGGAGACTAGTTAAACTCTATCTACAACAGTGTCAACAGCACCTCTAACCCATACTTGTTCGGTATTGTTTCCTGAGATGTATGGATGGAAATGTGTGTGGTCTGGGGAAGGTTCCCAGTGCCTCTTCTCACTGCCATTGGATGTGGGAAGTGGAGTGACTCTAGTTGTTCCAGCTTCAATTTTCTACCCTTGGCTCTTTTATTCCTCAACAAAGGGAACTTCTTACCCAAAGTCACAGCAGGTGATTCTACAGGCTTTGCTTTCAGATATTATGTCCTATTACCCCTTATTAGTAGGAAGTATTTTAGCAAAAATGTTGATTTGGATTCAAATTCCAGCCTGATCCTTACTGTGCGATAGAGGGACATTTCTCTATCCATAAAAATAGTAATAATACTCTCAGATCTGTTGTGAGATTAAACTGTAAGAAATGTGCACATACTACCAAAGTACTTGACATTCAGTGTAGATAAAATATATTCAGCATGCTTTCCTCTCAGAAGGCAAGGTCACTGTCATGCTATGGACAAACTCTGTATCAGATTTAATTACGCTGGATGCCATGCTTCCCCTCAGGGACATAACGATCACTTCCCCTCAAGGCGGCTGAGCACTCTGAGATGTGAAAGGATCCAGAACTGAAATGCATCAGAGTTTCCAGCAAACATTCTAGAAGGCTCCACTTAAATAGAAACGTTTGTGCCTCTCTCCTTTATTAAATCACAGAAGCATAGCTTTTATCTTCTCTGTGCCGGGGAGGAAAGTTTGGCAGTCACATCAGAATGGCTCAAGGGTGTGTTTCCTGAATGTCAAGCTCATCCTCCATGGCTTTAACTGAGCTGAGATCAAAGCTTATTACAAGTATCTATTTTCCCCAGTGGTAAGCCAAGGAAGGCTTTGTCTACACTAACCCAACCACAGTGTAGCTCCTTTAAAATCAAACTGACTGGAAGTGAGATTGCTAAGGGAAGTTACATAAGCAAACCTTAATTCCTCATTTCTGTACTTCATTCAGAAAAACTGCCAATAAATAAGACACTTCCATAACTTTTTATGTCTGACAATCCCATTCAGTAGAATCTGGGGTGCCTTTTGTGTGAGAAGCCCCATTTTACTCTTTGGGTAACAGACTATAAATAGAATTAGGTCAGCACACATTCCTAGAATTAGATAACCATATGAATCTGGGCTAAGTAAACATTCCACTTCAAAGACAGAGTCACCCATCATCCATCACCTTTAAATTTTTTTACTCAAGATTCCATGATCTGCATTACAGAAATAGTTATTTCTGCCTGGAGCTTCTCTAAAGCCTTGATATTTTTTAAATCATTCCTTTGTGCATAAAATAGAACATTTCATAAGAAATGATCATGGAATGGACTTCCTGTACCCTCACCATCTATCTACTCCATACAACAGTTCCATGGACATGAGACCAGCTGGCCCCCTGTCCCTGCTGTAATGCTGTTCCTTCTCCACCCTGATAGATTCCATCCCTATGAAACCATAGGCCAGATAAACCTTTTCTCCATTAACTTGCTTGTGGTCACAGTGTTTTATCACAGGAACGAAGGAGTCACTAATACATCCAACATTGAGCAGCTGCACAGTGAACAGGTATAAATAAGACTATTAAAGTCATGGAGCTCCCACCAGTGTGTCCCATTGTGAAAATTTCTAACTGGTAAAACTTGCAACTGTATCTTGAAACACCCTTGAATAAAACAAATACAGCAGCAAGTCTGGTTTGAAAAAGCACAGGAGCCTGATATAGCTGTCTCCTGGGAGGCTCTGCCAGAGCGTGATACATACAGAAGTGGATGCTCGCAGCCAACCATAGAACTGATCATGGGGTCCCCAATGGAGGAGTGAGAGAAAAGACTGGAGGAGCTGAAGGGGTTTGCAACTCCATAGGCAGAACAACAACATCAACCAACCAGAGCTCCCAGGGACAAAACCAACCAAGGAGTACACATGGAGGGACCCATGGCTCCAGCCACATATGTAGCAGAGGATGGCCTTGTCGGGCATCAATGGGAGGAGAGGCCCTTGGTCCTGTTAAGGCTGGATGCCCCAGTGTAGGGGAATGCAAAGGTGGGGAGGCAGGAGTGGTTGGGTGGATGAGGGCACACCCTCATAGAAGCAGAAGAAAGGAGGATGGGATAGGGAGTTTCTGGGGTTGGGGAATTGGGAAAGGGGATAACATTTGAATTGTAAATAAATAAAATATTCAATAAAAAAACCACAACTACTACAGCACGTCTGGCTTAAACAAGCACTAACATGTAACTTTGTTCTCAAATAACATTAAAAGAAAGTTGCATTTTTCTTTGCTTAAAATCAATTCTTTTGGTTTTCATAAATACATAATATTTTCTTTCCATAAAAATGTTGATAATGTGCAAAAAAAGGTTAATCCCAGTTCGCATAATTTCTCTGTTAAAGCTACAAAAGAATAAAAAATACTGCAATTCACTCTGAAGACAAATGAGTGCAAGAAGATTTAGAGGTAGCCCAGATGGTGTCTTTATTAAAGACGAGTTTAAAATAACTGTGAGTCACATGTCATCAAGCAGAGGAAATGGATCACATGCCTGAGCAGGTGGGGAGTTTCAGAACAGAGATGTAAAAGATTTTAAAAAAATGACTTCAATAGAAATGCTAAAAACATAAATCACAGTAACAAAGATGAAGAAAGCCTTCATCTGGCTCATGAGAAAACTGGTCAGGGCCAAAAGAGAACACTAGGAAAGATCAGAAGAGAAAAACATTGCTTCCAGAAGCTCAGAGAAGCTGAGATAGAACAAAAAGTAAAATAAATCAGGAAAACAAAATTAATACACTTATAACTCAGTATTCAAATAAAGAGAAATACATGTACAAGATGGAAAGAATGGTGATTTCCAGAGCTAGGAGGGCTGGGGGAAAGAGAGATCAGGATGAGGCTCATCAACAGAACTGTGTTACAGAGAAGAGAAATAAATCCTGGAATCCTGCTGCATAGCAGGATAAACACTGATAACAATACACCTCAAGAAGCTGGAAAGGTTTCAAATGATGTCACCGCAAACAGCATCGAATGCTTTGTGTGATAGACATGCTAATTACCCAGAGTCAAATATTAAACCATGTACATAGAGAAATATGACATTGTAGCTTATATATATTATTATATGCTAATCAAGAGGAAATGGAATTTATCAGTCATCTCAGTGGAAACTTCACATGACAAAAGGACATATCATGACATTTTTATAGTGCTGAAAGAACTATCAGCCCTCTACATAATTAAAACACCATTCAGAAATGATGAAAGCCTTTTACAGAGATAGGAAAACTGGGGAACTTAATTAGTAGCTGATAAGAACTGTAAGAAATGTTAAAAAAAAAATAAACAAATTCTTCAAGGTAAGGAAACAGAACACCAGAAAGAGAAAGTAGATTCCTGGAAATAATATAATGGAAATTATTAATTTTATTTTCTATTTTAATATATTGCTTATATGAAAGTAAGTATAACCAGTGCACTGAGGGTCCAAAATATGTAAAATTAGGACTTTTACTAACAGTGGCACACAAAACATACCAGAGGTGCTGAGTATGTGGTCTTATTTTTCTGCACTGCATTTAAACTCAGAAGATAGATTTTAATTAAATTAATCCCATTATAAATCCAATAGTAACTACCACATTAAAGTGAGAGCTAGGAATAATAAGTCAATAGTAGAAATAAAATATAATCATAAATTATTAAATTGAGGAGCTGGGAATATGACTCAGTTTGTAGAGTTTTACCAAGCATGCACAAAGCCCTCACTTCCATCCCTAGTACTACCAATATCAGGCATGATGGGATATGCTTACACATAAGAGGTAATGGCAGGAGAATCAGAAGTTCAAGGCCAATGTTGTACAATAAGTTTGAGGCCTGGGCTACATAAGACCCAGTTAAAAATATAATATAAAACTGAAGGGAGAAAAACAAATGCCAAAAAATTTAAAAAATTAACAAGATAGTTAATATTAATCAAATCTTAAGATTACAGCCATGACTGGGTGTGGCAGTGTATGACTTAATCCCACCTGTTGGGAGGCAGAGGTAGAAGGAAGAAGATCTCTATGATGGTGCTCCTCAACAAACTGATACTGCTGAAGACAAAACCTACATAGTTCACTAAACACAGACAAGTTGATCTGGTCCCTATCTAAAACCTTCACTCTTGCAGACTAGTGTTCACAGTACTTGAAAGTACTCTGCATGCTACAACAGGAGAAATGTAAACACTAACCCAGCTATAAATCCATCAGTCTACAGTGGTAACTTGCCTAAGTGATATTCAGATGCAATAATGACACAAAAGTTGTGGGAGTAACCAACCACTATCTGATTAGATCTGAGGCCCACTCTATGAGATGGAACCCATGCCTGATATTGCTCAGGTGGTGAAGAACCAGAGAGTAGGTAGGGCATGGACCTTGGGGGAAAACCAAATACTAATGTTCTGCCAAAGAAATACAACATTATAGTGACTGCTAAATCTGGTGTGCCCATAGATCAGTGTCTTGTTTTGCCATGAACTGAGAAGCCTCTACCTGCAGTAGATGGGAACAAATACAGAGACCCATAACTAGACACTGTACAAAGAATGAGAGACTTTGAAACATTCAGTTCTAAATGAAATGTCTTCATTGAACGTTTCCCCTCAGGACCCAGGGAACTTTGTGGAAGAGGAAGTGGAAAAAAACTGTAAGAATCAGTGGAAATGGAAACACCAAAGAGATAAGTCCTTCTGGACACAAGAGGACTGATACATATATGAACCTACAGAGATGGTAGCAGCATGCACAGGATCTATACAGATCCAAGCACATGGGATCTCAGCACTGAGGACTGAGAGGGGCAAGTGAGCATAATCCATCATTCCTAACCAAGAAGCTATCTCCAGCTAACCAAATCCTCACAACAGAAAACTTAGGTTTCTCCAGTGGAGTCTCACTGGCTATACAACTCAAAAAGAACTCAGTGGTAATTTTGAGACATTTTTTGGTGTCTTATGCTTTGTCTGGGACTTTTTCACCTTACTGGTCTTTTGTTTCTATATTATGGTTTCTGATTTTTGTTTTTGTTTTTGTTGTTTTAATGTGTTTTCTGTGTATGCCTGTGTCTCTCTGTGTGTATGTGCTTTTCATTCTTTTTCTTTGATTTTTTTTTTGTTTTTCATTTTCTCTGTTTGTTTTATTCTACTCTTGTTTGTTCTATTTGCCTTTTTTTCAGAGAGAGAGAGGCAGAGAAAGAGAGAGAGAGAGAAGTCATGGAGTTGGATGGGCAAAAAGGTAGGGAGGACTTAGAAGAAAATGAAGGAGGGTAAATTATGATCAAAATATATCATATGAAAAATCTACTTTAAATTTTTTAAAAAGGAAAAGGTATTAAGGACTGGAAAGATGGCACTGACACTGGAGTTAAGAGCATGTGCTGTTCTTACAGAGAACCTGGGTTCAATTTTCAGAACCCACATGGCACCTCCTTCTATAACTCTTGTTCCAGGGGATCCAATGTCCTCTTCTTGAAATCTTCAGGGACCATACATACATGTGGCTCACAGGAATACATTCGGGAAAAATACCCATACACACAAAATAAATAATAATTAAAAATTAAGCATAAAAAGCAAATAAACAACAACTACAGCATGATGGTACAGGATACAGGAATTTCTCTGTGAATTCCAAGCCAGGCAAAGATACACAATGAGACCCTCTTCCAAATATACAAAAAATAGAAGTATAGCCATATTGCCTATAAAACATCTATTTTCAATGCTTCTTCCCTGAGGACTAACCTTCATGGTAAAGAAGGCTTCCAAAGGAAGTAAGCTACCAACAATCCTACCTAGCTATGATTCCTATGAACCACATTGATGACCAGGATGGTACAATAATTCTGTAGGTGCAGTGGTAGCACACATTTGGCAGTAACCAACAGTTCTCTAATTAGACTTAAGACCTGCTCAACAAGAAGGAACCATGCCTAACACTGGGTGCCTTGTTAACTACTCAGTGTTAGTGAAGTCATGGTTATTGGAGGAGACTATACAACCACTAATTTACTAACCACTGCATAATTCCTAACAACAATCTATAAACATTTGCCCTTATATACATAGTCATGTGCAATTGTCACACCTCATCAAGGAAACTTCTCTTTGTAACAGACAAAAGAACTACAACTCATCAAAATACAGAGTTGTGGAGCCCAATCCCAATGTATATATCTACAAAACAGTTCCACACATAAGGTTCAGACATTGAAGAAGAAGGAGCAGAAAGAGAGGGAGTCTGCTGTAAAATTGTAACTTCTAGTAATGTCAGAAGCAACATCCTTAGCAACATGACTAATCAAACATAAACTGAACAAGGGGAACAATAAACCAAAACAATGGAACAAAAATAGACAGGGGAAAGATCATAAGTCCTTAACCTTACACAAAGAACTACAAGCAACTAAGGAATGCTGGAAATGTAAGAAAGCACAGAGAAAAGTATACCAATTGATTATCCAGTACCAAATGGTCAGCCCTGAATACATACTTAAACTAAATGTATACAAACTGACCAGGTTAAATATATTAAGGAAATATATATGTATATATACACATTTATATAATAACAGTTAATAAAAAGAGACCATTAATTTTAAAGAGAGCAAGTCAGGTATTTTGAGAGGGTTTTGGAAGAGGTAAAGGAGAAACAATATAATTATATTATAATTTCAAAAAGAAAAGATATTAACCTTCAAATACAAAGGCTTAGACTGCAATTAAAATATGCTAAGAAAAGCAGCATGCACACAATAATAAAAAATTAGAATAATTTTATGTTTTTTAAAGATTTATTTATTTATTTGATGTATGAGTACACTATTGCTCTCTTCAGACACACCAGAAGAGGGCATCAGATCCCATTACAGATTAGTGTGAGCCATCATATGGTTGCTGGGAATTGAACTCAGAACCTCTGGAAGAACAGTCAGTGCTCTTAATTGCTGAGCCATCTCTCCAGCCCCCTAGAATTATTTTATTAGTACCTGGTCTATGCAGTTCAGAACAAAGAGTATTACTAGGGAGGACAAGGCCCCACACAGTGATGGAAGTGGCAGTCTTAAACATGCAAGTCCCTCAGAGAAACACACAGAGCAAAGCCAGGAAAAAAAGCAAGGACAGACAAATCAGCACTTAGGGTTGGCAACTTCAGCACTCATTTATAAATAATTTATAAAACAGGAAGATGGAAAAATCAGAAAGGAGAGGAAACACTAAACAGAAAATCAACTTGACCTGATTGCCATTTATAGAGCTGGCTGTCCTGAAGCTACGGAAGACACAGTTCACATCTACACAGGATGTTCAGCATCATGGATCATATTCAGAAAATAAATCAAACCACATCGACATAACTTATTTAAATCTTATAATATATACTTTGATCATAATAGAATTAAACAAAAATTAATAGCACAAAGATATTTGGAATCCTCCCACATTCTTGGAAATTAAAGTGCACTATAAATAAGTCTCATGGCAAAGAAAAAAAATCACAAAGACTAGAGAGTATTTTAAATGAATAGTAACAAAAACTCAATAATGAATGTTTGTGGTTATGTGGGTAACAGGACTTAGAGATTCCTGATACCACTAGATTCACATATTAAAACTTAGAAGGGTCAACATTCAGTCACATACACTGCTACTCAAAAAATGAGACCAAGTAGGTATAAATTGAAACCGAAGTTAGTGGAAGCAAAATAATGAGCTGAAAACAAAGCAGAAATAAAATTACACACAAAGTATGCACATTCAAAAGATGAATAAAATTAATACAGAACTGTGATAGTTAGGGTCCCAAATGGCTCTGTGGTGGCTTGAATATGCCAGGCCCATAGGAAGTGGTACTATTAGGAAGTATGGTCTTGTTGGAGGAAGTGTGTCACTGTGGCGGTGAGCTTTGAGGTCCTATGCTCAACCTCTGCCCAGTGTGGAAAGAGAGTCTTCTGCTGGCTACCTTCTGATCAACATGTAGAACTCTTAGCTCCTCCAGCACTGTCTGCCTGCCTGCTGCTGTGTTTCCCACCATGATGATATGGACTGAACCTCTGAAACTGTAAGCCAGCCCCAATTAAATGATCTCCTTTATAAGAATTGCCTCAGTCATGTTGTCTCTTCACAACAATGGAAACACTAAGACAGCCTCCCACAAGCTTGTGTTTAAGTCCTATGTGGAGCTATTTTGAGGATCCTGGAGTCTCTAAGACAGTGGTTCTAAACCTTCTTAATGCTGTGACCCATTAATATAGTTCCTCATGATGAGGTGACCCCAAACCATAAAATTATTTTTATTGCTACTTCATAACTGTAATTTTTGCTGTTGTTACGAACTATAATTTAAATAACTGTGTTTTCCAATGGTCTTAGGAGACCCCTGTGAAAGGGTTGATCAATACCCCCAAAGGGGTCATGACTCACAGATTGACAACCACTGCTCTGGGATAGAGTCATGATGGCTGAAGTTTGGTCAGTAGATGAGGGATTTTGAAGGTTATTCTTGCCCCTGGGTCATATGTGTTCCAGCCATATGAAATTCATATGCTTTACCCACTCCAATGTGCTTCAACTCTCAGAAACCATGAGTTAGAATGAACCTCTGGCCAGGCGGATGGTGGTACACACCTTTAATCCCAGCACTTGGAAAGCAGAGGCAGGTGGATTTCTAAATTCAAGGCCAGCCTGGTATACAGAGTGAGCTCCAGGACAGCCAGGGTTATACAGAGAAACCCTGTCTTGAAAAACAAAAAACAAAAAAAACAAAAAAATGAACCTCTGCTCCATTAAGCTGTTTTTTTTTTTCCAGGGGGATGGAGATTATTTATTTCAAGATTTGAGGGCAATTAACAAAACCAAGCAAGTCTGGGCCTTGTCACAGAGAGGGCTGCCCCACATCTTAGCCATCCCTGCCAATGTTCCCCTATTAGCAATAGACATAAAAGACTACCTTTTTCCATCCCTCTCCACCCCCGGGACTGAATGCTTTACATTCCATTAAGCTGTTTTTGTTGGGTGTTTTGGTCACAGTGACATAGAAGTAATATGATGTGAAATCTGATTCATACACAAAAATTATAAAGCCCACTTTATGCTGGAATTCATGGCCTTGTGTTTCAGTTTAATCTACCTTGAGTTGTGATTTGTTCCATGAACCCAAATATCCTTAACCAACCAGAACTGGCCATAACATACAACCTGCTCCAGAGGGTAGAGTCCCACAGGAGTTTATTGAAAATAACAGTTGTGTAACAGTTTAATATTGTTTTATTTAAATAATATTCAATTTCACTGAAACCATACATATGAATATACTTAAGGAATTTTTATTGCACTTTGACTCAATGTTGTAGGTACTATGACTAGAAACTGAATCTATCAATGCCATTGAGAGTTTATTTCCATTAGTACTGTATTGCCACTCTCATCTGTCTCTGGTGGGAACTGAAATATAGGAAGGCATATTCTTTCATAAATTCCATATGTTAAGTTATTTTACACAAAGCAGGCATTTCTTTAATTTAGAGATATACAAGTTCAATTACTCAGTTGTGCTATGAGGAGATGGTCAGTGAAGTGAAGAGAAGAGTCTGGTGTTGGGAACACAGCAAGAAAAGTTCAGGGATTCTAATGCAAATCAGCAGCAATACATCACAACCATCATAAGGTGTTTTAACCACATACCTGAACACAATTAAAATTTCTTCAGTCCCAATGAAATCAACACTAGGGTGTTTCATGTAAGTAAAAACATGAGTGTTTAAAAGAAGTTGTTTAGAGACTAGAGGTAACATTAAAAGTTAGGAGCAAAAGGAATGAAAACTTATGGACAAAAATTGCACTAAGACATCATGGACCAGACATTCTTATTTTATCAATAGTCTTATGGATAAATAGTAGCATTTCACACATATGTATAGATAGTAGAGTTATCAGCCTGAGAGACCTAGACATAATACACCCAAGATACAGATGTCAAGATCTAAGAATTTCTGATACTACATTGCATACTTTTACCCATTGTGATACTCTTCCCAAACACCTGCCAATTTGCTTAGCTCTGCAAAGTAAGAAAAGTGGTGAATCATATCTACATGTGTTATAGTATTATAATCTTGATTAATATAATATCTTGGTTTAATCAAGCCTTCAGACAGTTCTGGTGAGGGGTTAAAGAAATGGCTTAGCAGTTAAGAGCACTGGCTGACCCTCCAAGCAGAACCATTGTTCATTGAAACAGTTGGTGAATGACTTTATGGATAGACCATCTTAATACACACACCATTTCTTAAATGAATGTAACCTGTTCTCTGTGGCCTGAGAATAAAGTCACTCACTCAAGTCAAATAGTTTTGACCATAGCAGGAAGTCTGTATCCAAAAACCGTGCCTACAATTCATTCCTTGGCACAGCAGAACTGTCAACTCTCAGCTTAGCTATGATGGAGGTAAAATCCTTCGGTGATTTGAAGGTCATTGAAGTACAGCCTTATTACAATGAAATCGAATTTCTAAAAATTGTTCTTATTTTGGGCTTGTACCACAGTAAAAGCCAAGATTTTAAACAAAAAAAAAACAAACAATCAAAAAGACTTTATATATTTATGTTCATTTAAGAAAATACTAGTAATGATGTATTATTTTGAAATATGCAGTTAATATGTTTGGAGTTATTTAAAATTTATACTGAGAAAAATGTATGTATTTTCAGTATTGCTGTAGACAAGCATCTACATTACACTGTTAAATTGATTGTTGTTTTATATCAAACAACTTTTATAATACTCATTTTTATTGTTATAATATTTTATAAATTTTAAGGAATATGACAAAAAAAGATATTGTAGGTATTGAAGAGGGAGTCTCTGTGAGGAGTTGGGGTACAAAAGGGAAACAAGAATGTGATTTAATTCTACTTACTTAAAATATGTTTTTAAATGTTAACAAATTTAGACAAATTGAAATCATGTAACTTTTCTCATCATAATGCAATAAAAGTTATAAAAAACAAACAAACAAACAAAAAAAGAGCACTGGCTGATCTTGCAGAGGATGTGGGGCCAGTTTCCAGCAACTACTTGCCTATTTTGCCTATTTACTACTTGCAACTCTAGATCTGGATTCTGAGGATATTGGATGTATGTTGTACAGGTACAAGCAGGTAAAACACCTACATACATAGATATGGAATAATAATAAATAAATTTTGTAAAAGAAAGAAATTCATATTAAAACATTCATACACCTGGGCTGGAAAGATAGCTCAGAGGTTAAGAGCACTGGCTGCTTGCTCTCCCAGAAGTACTGAGTTCAATTCCCAGCAACCACATGATGGCTCGCAACCATCTGTAATGGGATCTGATGCCCTCTTCTGGTGTGTCTGAAGACAGCTACAGTATACTCATATAAATGAAATAAATAAATCTTTAAAAAACTGCCACCGGACCGTGGTGGTACAGGCCTTTAATCCCAGCACTTGGGAGGCAGAGGCAGGATTTCTGAGTTCAAGGCCAGCCTGGTCTACAGACTGGGTTCCAGAACAGCCAGGGCTATAC
>JADRCD010212971.1:0-21384 GCA_019843815.1 Montemys delectorum
AAGCATTAATGGTGTTAAAAACTGGATTGAGTTCTGTAGATGAAAATTTCAAGAAGAGATATAGAAATTTTTGAACTTACATTTTGTGGAGTTTATGTTGTATAGAATGGATTGGATAATAGCGATATTAATATTCTTTGTATAAATGTTTTAGGAATAAATGTGTTATCTATCATATCAGATCACATAAAACAACCAACTCACATGTATGTGTGTGTGTGTGTGTGTGTGTTTGTGTGTGTGTGTGTGTGTGCTTGCACACACGTGCTATTGACAGTTAGATAGAAGCAAGAAATGCTAAACTTTTGTGTTAGCATAGCTACATGAAATACATAGTCTGGAGGGAGAGAGGGTAACCTATTTCTTTTCTTTAGTTTCTGCTATCTCTTATATTTAAGGAAATTTCAAGATTCCAATAGTATAAAAAATCAGCAAAAATTTTAAGCTTATCTTTGGGAAAACCTCCTTGCTCTGCCTCTCAAGGCCCTTGGCTTCAGATTTTTAAGAAACCACAGACCATATATTAGGCCCAAAAGATAGATGGTACCTATTTCAGCATCCATCTTAAGGTGTACTTCTAACTTCCTTAAATAGAAAAGATGGATACTGGTGAAGTCATCAGTTACCACTGCCTTTCTCTCTGTGGGTGACACAGATGAAGTTAATCAATTGGAGTATCTGCCCAGGTCAGCATACTGCAGAGGCTGTTGACACAGGAACAGATTTCCTGATAACAGCTCCCCCACAGCATGCGTTCTGATTTCAGCACCGGGCCTCTCGGTTTGAAGCAGGCAGGTTGATGCTCTTATTTTCGACAATCTGTCTACCTTCTCTCATGCTGTTTTCCATCATCTATGCTTTTAAAGACTGTTCGACTCATGATTTTAACGCGAAACCACATTTTTCATGGTGTTTCTCCTAGAACATGAGTATGAAAAGGGCGAAATGAACCTTCTTCAGGACACAATATACATCTATTGTTACCAACTTGTCAGGTTTCCAGAAGTGAAATGAAAGTGGGCGATAAGTGAGCGCAGTGCTCATCTATGCTTCCTTCCCAGGTTCACGTATTTCTTCCCCCCTTCCATCTCCAGTTGCCTGCTCCCTCTGTATACAGTCCGTGTTGTTTACTGTGTTTATCAAGCAGACATTGAGTCCAGTTCTTACTCAATGCAGTTTTGAGAGTACGAGGGCAGTCTTGTCCTGCCTATGGTTAGAACTGTATGCGCAAAATAGCTAGAAAGGTGTGTAGGGAGGTCACTGGTAGGGCACTGGCCTGACATACACCAGGCCCTGGTTTTGGTGCTGAGTGATGTCACAAATAACAGACAGTGGAAACAGTGGCCATGTTCTTTTAGGTGCTCCATTACCTGCCAACTCTGATTCTAAGGACCCTAAAGTATGAGGGCTTGTAATGAAAAGGTTGTTATAATGTAAATGTAAACATCAAAGTTATAGTTGATGTATTTACAGAATTGGCAATATGTTTACAAGGGAGCTCAGAGGGTGAGAGGCCAAAGGTGACACAGGCAGGGAAGGACTACTCAGACCCAAGGAGCTCGGTGTAATGGAAGGAGTAATGGGCAGTGTAAATGACATGTGCCAAGGAGCAAAGGTGGGAAACGTGCTAGTTAGGGAACAGTAAGATGATCAGTATGGTCGTAGAATGGAATAAAAATATCAGAGAGAGTTTGGGGAAGAACGATGGGAGGGAAGGGCATTGTGGGGTATTGTGCTGTCAGAAATAGGCGCTGGTTTTAGCATTTGATATGTTTTTTTTTTTCTTCACAGTTACTCCTCACACAAATTCTTAATCTAATGCTATTACCTTTGCATACAAGGTACAAACAAAACCAGAATTTCCATCAAATTTGCATAAGCAGAAATTGGCAGAAGCGGTAGTTGAATTTAAGTCTAATAGGTTTTAAAGCCTGTATTATTATTCACAGAGGAACCGATGATGGAATATGCACATATATGAAGAAGCTTGCAAGCAGTGGGAATTCAAATTTTATGTGCATTAATTCAATGAACTGTTCTAAGTCACACAAAAGAAGGTACTGTTTTAATTTCTTTTTCTAATGTTAGTCACATGTAGTTATTAATATGAGTAAAGACTTACATCAAGGGAATGGACAGTCAGAAAGAAAACACAATTAAATTGTTCTATGGCAATGAGAATACTCATCTACTCTGAATTAAACTAAACTATAATTGAATTCCAGGAAGTGCCTGAAAATGACAAGGAGTTAAGGCCAACGGAAAGCATGCTTTTTGGTACCTTCTCAGCTCATCGACATTTAAATGAACTGAGAGTACAGAGAGCAGCTCAAAGACATCTGCGGAGGCACTGCTTTCACAGTTGTTTAGGGTGATGTCAACACAGGATTCAATCCCACACCTCAGATGACACGATCATCGCCCCAGACAAGCTGCTCAGACTTGGTTATAAATTTAAAATCTGTATAAATTTGGAGCAAGTGTTAGCATCAGGTGGAGGTCAGCACCATAGTACCTTGTGCGTCTTCATTTTATTTGAAACAAAAGCCGTTCTGTAATCTGTTGTACAGGAAATAGAGTATAAATCAAAAAGAGGCTCTATATCAGGCCCTGTGTTGTCCTTGAACTACGTGCATGGAAACTGAATTGGTCCTAAAAGCACAGTAGCCTGTTATGTGGCAAATAACTGCATTCATTTTCCTCCCCTTCTCTCTCTTGTAGAAACAGTAATAAGCCAGACAACTTGGTGTGTTAAACTGTCCATATTGTCCTTTATTGCAAAGAAGATATTTTTGTAAAAGATATCCCAATGTGCAATCTACCTTGGAAAGAGATTTGAAAAATACAACGGTGATGACATAATATGCTTTTCTCTGAATTCTATTGAGTACACTAACTTGTTTCTTTTGATTTGAATTTTGATTCTTTCATTTATGTGAACAAGTTAACTTGATACTCGTGAGCCTCAGTTTCCTTAATAGGGAAATAAGAATAAAACTTCAAGGACCAGTGAGAAGACTAAGTCTGAGAGCATTCAGCATCCAGGGGGGGCTGAGTCCAGGGAGAGAACATCCTCGTCTCACCCACTGAAGCTTCTGTGGTTTGGGTTTTAACAGTTCGATGCTGCCAAAACATACAGTTCTGTGGAGAAGTATCATTGTTTAAAAATTATAGGCTATGATATCTGAATCTTTGACTTTATCTGAATATTGAAGTATCAATTTATGTTAATATTCTTTATCATGAGTTAGTCTGTTGTTTTTGATTTTGTTTAAGCAGTTGCTATTTATCAGAAGAGATACAAAAAATTAGGTATCAGTACAGACAGGTCAGTTCACAAAAAAGACTGTTACCAAGTGCACAGTTTACAAAAAACTCTTTATTTTACAAGCCCAATATTTATAAGAGTCCTAAGAGGAGCAGCGTTGTTCTGTTGCCCATTCACAATATATGGCATGATCACAATGTCTTGCTCATGATGAAGAAGGTTTGAAATTATACTTAAAGACATTAACAACACTCATGATAACTGCTAAAAGCTAGGGCAAAGGTTTTCTTTAAAAAAAAAAAATAGATATTTTTCTTTCCCATGCAGCTGACTTTGGGATCTTTAATTTGTGCGTTACCATGGAAACAAGTCACATGTGCTAGTTCCCAGAGCAAAGGAGCCAGCTTGTGAATGAAGAATACTCAAGGTGGCACCATGCTCTCTGCACTGAGGATCATTGGTGCTCAGAGCCCACAGATCTTAGTAGACATAGTCATAGGACAGAGGCCAGTGTTCCAGTGGTTCAAAGACAGTTGCTCAATACCTTTCTCCAATGATTGCAGATGCTTTCTTAGACAGAAATTCTTAATTTTTCAACGTGGGTATATCACAGTGCACATTTATTTTTTGAAAACATTTTTTTCTTAAAAATAGTGAATATGATATTAGTAAAAGTACTAATTACTTAACTTTAATTTAACAAAGAGTATCTTAGGTACCTTTAAGGTAATCTTCAAAAATAACCCTCCTTGCATACTGCTGTAGAAAATAAGAAAAAGTCTTGTATATAGATACTGTTGATTGATGGTCTAGGAGATAAGGCTTAAGCTGCCCTGCATTCCCTACGTGTTGTTTTATATAACTCATAAAATATGACAACTTATTTAAAAGTTATTACATTAATGTGTATGTGCGCCGTGTGTATTTATGTGCACGTGCACGAGCTCATGCATGAGCCACAGCATTCCTCTGGAGGTCATAGAATACTCTATGGGAGTCACTTCTCTCCTTCTAGCATGCGGCTCCATGGATAGAACAGGTCATTAGGATAAAAGCACAGTAGCCTGTTATGTGGCAAATAACTGCATTCATTTTCCTCCCCTTCTCTCTCTTGTAGAAACAGTAATACTTTACTTGCTGAGCTATCTTGATAACAACACTGCTTTTTGTCTAATTTTTTAATGCTTTTCAAATATTCATTCTTTTCAACCATTTTTCTACCTTCTTCATAATTATAGCAGTAGATAACAAACAACAGGGCTGACTAAAAAGATATTAATATTTCCAAATGGTGTGCATTCTGAATATATGATATTTAAATTTTATTTAGTTATTCACTGTGTTTGGGTATTTTGTCTGCAAGCATATCTGTGTACCACGTTTGTGCTTGGTGCTTGCAAAGGCCACAAGAGAACATCAGATTTTTGGAAGTTCAGTTTCTGATTGTTGATGACCTCTGTACTGGGACCAGAACCCTGGGTCCTGGAACCCTGGAAGAGTAGCCGTCCTCTTCTAGTGCTAGAGCCATCTCTCCAGTCTCATTTATGAGATATTTTTAGAGATGTCAGATCTTAGTATTTTCACATTGCTTTGTCATGCTTTGCACTTGGGTTCAATGATACAAATAAATATAATTTGCTAAAAAAGGAATATCATTTTGGCTTATGGACATGTATGATTGGATTTCCCGTTCTCTTATCGTCTCAATTCTATCACATTTTCAAGACTTATGGAGTCTAATTAAACATTTTCTCTTCTATTCTGAATATATAGGGTAGCTACAACTTATTATTTATCTCACTCTCTACTATGGCCTATGAGGACTGTGCTCACGTTTATAAAATACTAACATCTTCCAAGCCTTCCATGTGAGTAGAGCTCTTTTTCCTTGTTCCTAGTTGCACCATCACAGAAGATCCAGGGATTTCATTCAGAGTTGATAGAGCTTCTCAATTAAGTATCAGGCAGATGCTAAGCTGTAAAGGAGGCATCCTGACCCTGACATGCAAAGCAGCCCCAGTTCCAACACTTGTCCTAGGTTGAAAAGGTGTCATGATAAACAATTCACAGCCTTTGGTCCGATTTAGTTTGTCACATTGCACTTACATAAAGGCAAAGAATGGCCCTGTGGAATCCCAACAGAGTGAGAAAGAAAAACAAACCTTACAGCAAAAATTAAGGATGGTGAGAGAGGGAAGGTGAGAACTCAGAAGGAAAAACTGCAGAGGAGCCAGAGAGAATGCACTATCAAGGGAACAGAAAGAGTGGAGTGAACGGACAGCAGTCAGAATCATCCCAGAACTGGACACGTATGACGTGTCAGGAAGCCCATCTCTAAAAATGAATCCGGGAAGGAAGCCATTGCTTTTTAATAGCAGGTTCATTCTTAGATGTCAAAAAAGATCCTCAAGCGTCAGTGCTGCGTGCACTTGTGGCATTCTGTCTGTGTGGACACAAAAGAAAACCAGGAGGTTAAAGGAAAAGGGTTTTAATAGAAGCGTGGGGAGAAGTACTACACTCACATCTTTGGAACTGCCTTCCGGGAAATGTTTAGGCACCCGTGCTGTGCTGTGAATTTTGGGCAGCTTTGATGTCAATGAAGCATCATCGTCGACAAACTGATTTGAAATCAACACCCCCTGCAATTGCGCATCTCGCTATTCTATCTTCTCTTGAAAATGAAGAGAGAAAATGTGAACTCAACTGGGGCAATTGTGGACATTTTGCCTCCAGGGGTGACAATGAAGTCGTATAGTTTCTGAGCTATGAAAAACTTCTGAGCACATGGCAGCAAAACCTTTGGGAACCTCAACAATTCTGAGAACAGGACAGTAGGCTTTCGAACAGCAGCCATTTTTTTTTTTTTAATTGCAGAAGATTCCTTTGGGTCTGGCATGCATGGCTTCTTTCTATAGCACATCTCTATCCTATTCTATATGAGGATAAGAGTTTGACTGTTTCCAAGAACCTGTTTTGTAAAAAAGAGGTTGATTTAACAAGCGTTCCAAATATTTCTTCCCCCTGGCACAATGATTAACTGGATTTTAATGATATCTGATATATGGACAAAGATAATATGTAGTAGAGTTTGTGTGTTTTACGATTAGAAGAAATGACTGTTTGGGGACAAGATAAGAATGAGTGAGCTGGGAACAGGAGACTTCATTGTTAAGATTGTTTTTATGACTTTTACATTTCTATAGACCTGGTACTAATGTGCTGATAATAAAAATTCTATACCAATAAATATGCTCCATATACTATGTTTCAGTTAGTTTGTACTCAAGGGAGGGATCCATCAACTTTGCAGGACATAGAAAAGCATGCACTAGCCAATACTAGCTTCCCTCAAACCATTTCCTGCAAAGCTCATTCCAAGTTTCTAATATGACAATGTGCATCATAAAAAAAAAATATTGCAACTTCAGATACTGTTAAGTGTTCTAATGATAAGTGTGCTGGGAAATGAACGAGTAATTTTCAGGTTAATGCTCTAATTTCTTTTTGTAGTCACTCTTTTTAAGAAATATGATTCTTTTAAGTGTGCAAAAATTCACTTAAAGCAGCAATTATCTCTCAAATATTGTTCTGTAGAAAGTTAATGAAGAACTCATTGATTTATGAATCAAGATAACATTTAATAAATTTTAGAAGATATAACTTACAGCATATGAGTCTCTAAAACTTTCTATAACATTCTTAAAGTACACATCACTGGAGGAATCAAGAGCAAACACACGACACATGTGTACATGGGTGACTCAGATAAACTTGATTTGAAAATTCTATATGATTCTTTGCTTGTTCCTTTTACTCATGGACAAAAAGAATCAGTGTCTCAAAGGAATAGACATCTTAAAGTAGTTTTAGTTCTTTAGGTTACTTTGGATGGTTTGTTTGTTTAGAAGTATATATCTAAGATATCATGGACAGAGAACATATGCAGAAAGCGACTAACACTGAGGCAAGAAAGCAATGAAAATTAATATAAACCGAGAACTAGTACAAGTTCATGGATTAAAAGACTCAACATAGTGACAGTGCCAGCTCTTCTCAACTTGGTCTATACATAAAACTGTAGTAGACTCACAGAATTTACTGCTACAACACGGACAGCCTCAGAACAGAAACACTAGGCACAACAAGCCCACGTAGTACCTAGACCTTGGTTTGTAATACCAGCACCAATAGTAAGAATCCAGGGTTTAAATATAGATAATTCATTTGGTACTGGAGCATGAAATATATGAGTATGAGACAAATTAGATAAAAGACAAGACAAATAATCTTTCAGTGATGGTGGTATAGTATAGAAGATATACAATCTTACAGTGACAGGGATATAGTATATATATATATATACACACACACTGTATATATATGATATATATGTCATATATATATGATAACAATCTTATAGTGATGGGGTATAGTGTATAAGATATACAATCTTACAGTAATGGGATATAGTGTATACAATATACAATCTTACAGTGATGACGTGTAGTGTGTATTATATACAATCTTACAGTGATGGGGTATAATGTATATGATATATAGTCTATACTGAAGGACAGAACTGAAATTGTACCACATGGTTTAAGCTGGAACAAAATCATCAGCAAATTGGTGTGTGTTATATAATAATCTATAGTGTAAAATAAGTATGTATGTATGTATGATTGATGAACTAAATACATTTGTTATTTCTTAAAATATGTAAGTAAACTTTAATAATGAGGAAAAAATTAGATGGATTCATTGAAGGACACTGTGTAAAGAACTCCACTAACTGTCCTGAAAGCTGATATATTAGCAGAATGAAAGTTATACAATGTTAGAGTGTAGAGCAGACTAAGGGGACACAGCAGTGTCCTGTGTGAGTCTCTGGGTGGGTGGGTGGAAAAGACTTATCATTAAAGAAAGACTAAGGAAGCATGGAGAGGGGATGGGCCTCATGTGGCGGCTGTGCCAGTATAAACTCACTAATGGGTAAATCTAAGGTGCTGATGAAAGGGGTGACTGCATTGGGCAAATGTAAGAAGCCACTTTATTATCTTCTCAAAATTTTCACTTCAAATTATTCTATAAATTAAAAAAAATATTAAGAATACTGTAAGGGATCAGGAAGATACCTAAGAGGAGGATAGGAGACAAAAATGATGAAAATTTTTAATCTTTTTCTCATTCGAAGAATCTAGACATAAATATCTAGTGATGCAGAAAAGCGATGCATAGGTCCATCGGCAGGCTTGAGAATAAGAGCAAGATACAGTGATGAATATGCACCAAAATGTCACAGTCAAACTAATTATTAATATGAAAAGAAATAAACACAACTCACTATCAATATAAAAAGAAACAGACAATGCCCACTCTGGGGACCACAGTGTGGACGGTTCACCCAGGACAGATACTTGCTGATCGATGTACAAGACCATGAGACCAGGTGTCTGCCATTCATTTTGGCTGCTGAGCAGCTGAACCCTGTATGGCACCTGAGAACATTCTTTAAGGTAAAGAAATACGACTAACTGACTGAGACTCTCCAACCATAGTCAAAAATGAGAAAAACGTTATACTATGGCTAATTGAAGTGTAATTTTAAGCAAAATTGCCTTTGTATCATTAATTTTTTTTTTTTTTTGTGTGGTTTTTCAAGATAGGGTTTCTCTGTGTAGCCCTGACTGTCCTGGAACTCATTCTGTAGACCAGGCTGGCCTCGAGCTCAGAAATCCACCTGCCTCTGCCTCCCAAGTGCCTGGATTAAAGGCGTGCGCCACCACCGCCCGGCGCCTTTGTATCTTGAGGTGGTACATAATCAAATGCAATGCGATGTAGTATCCTAAACAGGAGGGTAAGCAGTAAAAACAGCCAGTCATGCAAAGTCAGCTTCAGCTGGTTCCGGTGCTTACACCATGTCCACGTAAGGACACAAAAGCCCTGACTCAGTCTGCTCCTCGAAGCCGCCTATCTGTGAGAGCAGAGTGCTCTGGATCTTAGACATAGTCTAAGCCAGTAGTTCTCAACCTGTGGGTCATGACCCCTTTGGAGGTCGCATATCAGAACTCCTGCAGATCAGATATTTACCGTATGATTCATAACAGTTGAAGAATGGCAGTTACGAAGAAGCAACAGAATAATTTTCTGGTTGCGGTCACCACAACATGAAGAGTTGTTTCGAAGGGCTGCAGCATTCGGAAGGTTGAGAATCATTTGTTATAAGGGAACCTCACTAGCAAACTGATTTTTACTCAAACTGTTAAATTCAGTTTAATGGGTGTTTTTCTTTCAAAACAATCGTGTCCAAAGTATGTTTTATTTCTTCTAGAATTTTCAAAGAACGACTGCTGTCTCCTTCATGGTGTTATGGGAACAACAGCGGTCCTTTTCTCTCTGCCTTTCAGCCTCGGTCTTCAGGATTCCGCATGATTTTCCTCTTTGGATCTTCTGTCCCAGCTCCCATAGAGGCAAAGGATTTCTAATCGGTGCCTTGCAACTGGAGTGATATTTTTCCGATTGAACCAAAAAAAAAAAAAAAAAAAAAATTGATATCAGTACTTTTCAGTTGTGATTCAGATGGAATGTTTGAACCTCAAACTTTTGACCTACCTAATGAAAAGCATTTGAAAACAACATTTTAAGATATCAAGTGCTAATAAGAACCATCAAATACTTAATAGTTTTCTTTGCTTGAACAGAGATCTCTGCAGGAAGGTGATTGGCGATTCAGTAGGAGGCATACTTCTCCCTGAGCAGGAACTAAAGAGGAACCTCAGGCATTCAGCCTGCCCAGGGACTGGTACCTTTACATTCACAAATAGAACAAAGGAGGTATTTATTTATGGTATTAAAGACATTTTTTTTCCTTGAAGTGCTCAGGTGTGCTGGTTAAAATCCAGTTTGGATAATTGCATTCTTCTCACAGAAATTCCATCTACAATTATAACTGCCAACTTCAGTGTAACCAGAATTTGAATTCTAAATAGTCTGTTTTTGACACACATTGTTCTTTAGTTTAACTTTTCGATGGCTGGCTAATTGTCTCCCCTCCCCTATAGCTCACTTGGATCAAGTGGCACAGAAAACTATTTCAGGTATAATTAAGTTATTTTAATTAGATGACACTATACTAAAATGATTTTGTACATATTAAGACACAATCTGAATATGCCAACTTAGATTTTGAAATCTTTGGGTGCATAAATTTGAGATTTTTTTTCATCTGTGATACTATAACAGCCCAGAACTCGAGACTGTCTTCTTTTATATTAAAATGTTGTTGTGTTTTATGATTCTTAGTTTAAATATGTGAGTGTCCTACATGTCTGATGGAAGCATATTTATGATGCTGGTATTCATTCCATATGTTATGATATAATGAGTTGGAAGAAGTTCTTCCCATGGAAAACCAAGCCCTTCAGTAACACACATATCTAACCTCTTCATGGAGAAATATGTGTCAGACAGAAAGTTTATCTCTGTCCCCAAGAGCTAATAATTTTAAAATCAAGGGAACAAAAATAACAGAATTTCCCCACACTTAATATTCAAAATAACAACTCCTGTCTTCCAGGGAAAGGTCTTAGTGATTAGTTTCATTTCCACTCCTTAATTCTCTCCATTCTGTCATCTCTTCACACTGCCATTTAACACACGGATCTCAGAGATTCATTCTTAGATTTTCACTCTTTCCTAATATGTTTATTTTGCATCAGTGTTCCATGCATTTTATTTGTGTGTCTTGAAGCCATCTAGAAAGCTTGAAGATTTGTAACAAATTTCAGTGTTTTGTTAATGCTTAGATAATGAATAAGAACAACTAGTTAGCTCTTCTAACCTAAATCTATCTGAGACCCTGAGAACTTTGAAAAGCAGAGTAGGACCCTGGTGAATAACTGACACTTACTATAAAAGAGTCTATTGAATATTCATTTTATTCTCTCTCTCTCTCTCTCTCTCTCTCTCTCTCTCTCTCTCTCTCTCTCTCTGTGTGTGTGTGTGTGTGTGTGTGTGTGTGTATACACATGAATGCTGCTTTCTGCAGAATCCAGAGGCATAAGATTCTCATGAAGCAGAGTTTCAGGCAGATGTGACTGACCTACTGGACATGGATCTTGGGACTTTAACTAGGCTCTTGAGTAGTATATGTTCTTAACTGCTAAGCCATCTTTATAGACCCCCTAAAATGGAAATTTAAAACGCAGGTACAATGATTGTGCTAGAATAAAATTTAAGTCAAATCTCAAGTGGTTGGAGCACATGTAAAGGCAGAACATTTATCTGCTCTTTTCTCATTTGGAGTCTCAGTCACTTAATTCCAATTATTTCAGATACACTACCACCTCTTCAACAGCCCATGTCCTTCAAAATACCTCAGCAACACAGCTGATGTCCATTGTCAACTTGTTTTCTAATACAGCAATTGAAAAGTCCACCTTAATACCCCTTTGTCATCTAGTAAGAGTACAACTGTGACAAGAAACCAGGAGCCCCATAGTTACAATAGCAAAGCCAGATTTTATTTAGCAACTACTGTAATAGTAGAACAGAACTGTCAATGCATTTGGTTGGTATGACGATAACATGCAAGAGTAGGGATTTATAACTAAGAAGCAGGGTCATAGAATTAGTAGATAAACATTGTTAAAGTAGGGTAATTCTTATACAATTAACCCAGCAAGATTATTGCTAGAGGAAGGTCTTGGTGACCTTTGGGGGATGGTTAATTAGTGCAGACATTGTGAATAATCAGATACTGAGAGTGGAGAATACTTGATAAACTCACTTAGCAAGCAGGAACTGGGAAGAAGGAAGCCAAAGTGTAGGGCTACTGAAAATGAGTTTCAAAGGAGTCTCTCTCACAAGCACACATTAATAAAAATCATGTTATTCATCTGGATGATGTAATCTTTCCTACCTCAAGGTGAAGGGAAAAACGTTGAAATTTAAATTGCCAATATAAAATGACAGCCCTGCTTAAAAGGAATTAAGAGATAGTTTGTTCTGAGATAAGTAGGAGAGATGTTGGCTTAGGAACACACAATTCAGGGTACCCTGAATGGCATGCACTACCATTGAAAGAGATTACAGTTTTACAGTCACAGAACCAAAGCAAATCATAAATCAATCCAATTATGCTAAGGGACATTAGGGAGGTGGGTGGAAGAGATAGCTTCTCTATGTTTCAGATGCTGTCACTGACTTCGCTTTAGCATTGGTAGAGGCTAGAGATTTACCAAACTTAGTGTACATTGATAGACTTTTATTTTGGAGTCATAGGATAGTAATCTAGATACCGAGGTAGACAATCTATTAAAGAAGATTAAAATTAGCCTAAGATAACATTGACTCTTGATTTGCAAGATTCCATCTCTCTACAGTCAAAACGTTCTACTGGGCCAAGGTTAAGCAGCCTGCGAACACTTTCATGGAGCTCCTTCAGATAATTTGAGCTAATGAGATAGATGAGACATCTTTTTTTGAAGAGTGACCATGACATTGTAACCAAAGTTGTTGTCTTAGATTAGAAAATGGGACAACAGCACACTTTGATGACAAGATATGCATCTTGAGTGGGCAGCTGAATTTTAGAAATTGGCAAGGTCCATCTGCCTGTCTTTATCCTCAACCTCCTCACCCTATGTGTGTGTGTGTGTGTGTGTGTGTGTGTGTGTGTGTATGTGTGCATATGTGCTAAGTATTGAATCTAAAGCCTTGTAGCTTTGTGCATGCTAGGCAAAGCTATTTTCCAGAGCTACATCTCAGTGTTTGTTTCTTTTTCTTTCCAAACTTTAGACTACTTTGGGTCCTTTTTCTTGACTAGGCTTTGTCACTGGCTTGCTGAACTTGGTTTTAGAAAGAATCCTGCTGACCAATCTATTTAAACTCCTCTCACCTCTAATGTGTAATCAAGTTCCACTTATCCCATCCTTGGTATCTAATCATGTTTATCTTGGTCCTTTTCTATTGAGTGACTCATACCCTGCCCAATGTCTATAAATTCCCAGTGACTCCTGTTATACTGAGTCAAGTTCAATCTCTCTGTCCTAGCCTTTAATAAAGTCTTGACACCCATTGAACTCTATCAAGTACAATTTTGCTTTGATAGAACCAGAAGATGAGCTTATCCTAACTAACTTCTTTCTTAGCCTACCATTATAGAAAAACCCATGCTAATGGGCAGATTTTGATTGGTGTAGATGTATGTGTAAATATATAGTATGGGATAAAGTTTTTTAAATTTCATTGTGTTTAGAAGGATATTTAAAAGAACAGAACTGGGCTGATAAATCTTAGTCAGATGAAGATATTTGAAAAATTTAGGGTAAGGACTTTAACTTATGAAAGTACATTGCTAAACCTACGGGAAGGATCCTAGGCAACATGACTTTGTTGTAAGGTGTAACTCACACATGATACACAGTGTGTCAAAGTGGAAGGAAAACAGGAGGCAAAATGAGAAAAGGACCCTGATCCTGAGCTTCATATGTTTTACGAAAAGCATGCATGAACAGAATTTTTCTAATAGCCTATTGAATTTTATAAATACAGAAAACTTCAGCCCCCCCCCCAAATCTTGTCCATAAATCATAGGTAAAATCTTTTCTTATTTTAAAAATATGGAGATAAGATAATACCAGGCTATATTATTATTATTATTATTAAATATTGATTTTTTAATATTTATTTATTTATTTTTAGGATTTTCTGCAGCTTTATAACTTCCTCCTCAACTGTAAAGAATGTCATCCAACTTGGGGTTGAATAAGCAGTAAGACATCCACATAATAGCATATGAAACACAAATCAAAACTATTGATACATCCAGTGATATGGATCTCAAATCTATAATTTATAACACATTAATCTCAAAAGTTACATACTATTAAATTCCACTTACAACTCTTTTCAAAAGACAAGCCATAAAGTGAAAGCACAAGTCAGTGACTGTCAGGAAGAGAACAAGATTTAACTATTCCAGGAACGGTGGAGGGGAGGCTAATAGAACTCTTCTGTCCTGTGTTAATGATTACTCGTCTTTATCCGTTTATCAGAGCTTATGCAACTGCATATAACTTGAATGTAAGATTCAAAAGGAAAAAGCTAAAAGCTTAATGCCATAAAATGAGCCCCTGTGCGACTTATGACATTCATATTAAGTAACAGGAAAGAGGTTTGTGCCTGCTAGGATCTGAGGGTGGGGGCAGGACTGTACTACAAAAGGACACAGTAAGTTTGGGGAAAATGCCACAAAAATTCTCTCTCTTGATTATGATGGCAGACCACCCTTGTTAAAAGATGTCCAAACTTACGAAACTTAAAACCATGAAGGATGAGATTTATTGTGTAAAAATTATTTTTAACTGGAGAGTAAAGACCCAAGAAATTGTTTTAAGAACAAAGAAATAGCCAGGCATGATAACAAACATCTGCAATCACAGCACTTGGGAAGCTAATCGGGGGGGGGCCCTAAAAAGTTCAGGACCACACTGGGTTACATGGAGGAAACCCTCTCTCTGTGCATCACATGCTAACCCCCCCCCCCCCCGCGCCACCTTGAGATACATTAGAGCGCGCCCAATGGCTCACTCTGTATTAGTCAGCTTTCACTGCATCAATATTGTTCTTTTTTTTTTAAAATTGATTCTTTGTGAATTTCACATCATGTACTCCAATTCCACTCATTCTCCCCTCCCCTCATACTCACCATCCGCTCTTGCAAACTCTCTGAAAACAGAGGAAAAAAAATATCACTGTGGAAGCTGTAGCGTGTCACAGGGTGTCAACCCATAGTATAACCTTTTGTCCACCCCATTTTGCTTGCAAATGTTCATTGCAATGGTTCCTTGGTCTGGTAGGAGATCTCCGGCTTCTGCTCCTCTGTCAATACTGGAACCTTGCTGGGACTCCTTAGGTGTCATTCTTTGCCCTGTGTCATGGAGATCATGGTGTTTGGATCTGTAGGACCGGCCCTTTCATGCACTCCAGCCATGCACTGATGGGGTAGATGGTTGGGAGGGCCAATTCAAAGTTCTGGATCTGGATCTGACAGGCATCTGAACTGGTCAACCTGATGGCTCTCCTGATCTCACTCACTCTGGGCCTGACTTACCAGCAGTCTCCACAACCAAGGCTATCTCTACCCTGCTGCCTAGGTGAGGCGCAGGGCCTGCTCTGCTGCTCTCGTTGAGATCAACTTGTTTTAACTCTCTGTTTTAGATATTTCAGTCCATGGTCACTCGGCCCCATTATCAACAGAAAAGAGGAAGAGAGAGATGATTAAGACGCATGCTTCTTGATGGTTTAGGGAAGGGTGACCCAGAAAGATAAAGAACTGGAGGAATAGGAGGAGACAGAGGAGAAAGAGAAGAAAGGGGAGGAAGAAAGAGAGGAGGGGGAAGAGGAGGAGGAAGAAGAGAAAAAAGTAGACAAGAGAGGGAGAGGAGAAGCCACAGGTCCCAACATACCCTTCACTTCATCATATAACAAGAACCCACTTTAGGCCTCTATCAATTTCTTAACCTCTGAGCCATCTCTCTAGCAAGTTTCTACCAATTTCTAATAGCCCAACTAACTGAAGACCAAGCCTTCCATACAGAAATCTTTCATGTGAACCTTTCAGGTGCAAAGTCTAACTGTAACTCACTCATTCCTGGTACAGCGAGGGAGGCAGCCTTTCACATAGAGATTTTTTTTCCTGGATGCAAATTTCTTTACAAGCATATCTTTAACTTTGTTCTTGGAGCTTCTGGGACATGACAGCACAAACAGCCTTTTTGCCAAAAGGATATCCACTGTGCTGCCTAGTCTGGTCCTCTACAGTTTACCATTATTACTTCAGGACTTCCCCTTAGGTTGATTTTCAAGGATCAGTGAAATGGTTTTACTCAGTTATACATACCCTTCCCCTTATCTTTAAGATCAAGAGTACCCATTGACTTTCTATTTTTGTATTGGATAACCTTTGATTGGTAAGAAAAGCCATGGTCCCAAGCTTGTGAGGGTGCTCATGATTTCTGATCTATAATAAAGTAAAAGAGCTGAGAAAAGCAGTAATAAGAACTGGGCTCATCAGAAATCAGAATTTTACATATAGTTTACAGAACCTATTCACTATAAGAGTTGCAGTAAGTCTCTATGATGAGTCATATTATGGATGGTGGAAAAAAACCAGGCACAAAGCTCTTAGAAATAACTCTTTCTTTTTCTCTGTATGGTAGCATGCAGCATTGTTAGCTCCGTTCCAGTAAGAACCTACTGACTCCCACTTTACTGTTATTGGTCCTTCTAAGTATGTGTCTCTTTAATTAAGTCATATTAACAGGTTAGTTTTATCAGCATATTTATATGGCAATGTTACTATAGTATTTGACTTCAAAAATTAATGATTTTCACAGCAGTTTGGGGGTAGTCAGGTAGCTCATCTCTGACAGATAGCCTTGATATCAAATGCGCCCTGAGGAAACCACAATGCCCAAGAGTAAAATTGGTTACGAAGGAGCAGCGAAGGAGGAGCAGCGAAGGAGGAGCAGCGAAGGAGGAGCAGCGAAGGAGGAGCAGCGAAGGAGGAGCAGCGAAGGAGGAGCAGCGAAGGAGGAGCAGCCAAGGAGGAGCAGCCAAGGAGGAGCAGCCAAGGAGGAGCAGCCAAGGAGGAGCAGCCAAGGAGGAGCCCAAGCGAAGCTCCTCCAGGCAGCCAGCCAAACCTGCTTCTGTTGGATGGATGCAAAGCCAGAAATAAAAGACTTTGGGAAGGGACAAATCACAAATCAAAAACTGTGAATGAAAGTGGAGAGAGGAACAGAGGGAAACAGGCTGAGGTGGCTAAGGACGCAGGGGTTTAGCTGCAGACAAGAGAAAGGCAGAAAACCAGAGTGCTTTCCTGATGAGGCGGAAGAGAAAGGAGGCAGACCTGACTAATCATGCCTCCCTGTCTGTCAATGCTGCCTGACTCATTTCTTGTACAACCCAGAGAAATAATGTTATCAACTATTTTGTAAGTGTGAATATTTTTAGTAGCATTGGAACCATTTTTGTTTTAAAGGGGCAACTCCTACCTCACTGTGTTTTTAAAGTGTTAATGATTTTTCAGGAGGTGAAATCAGGGGCCGGAGAGATGTGTTAGTAGTTATGAGGGCTGGCTGCTTTTTCAGAGGTCCCTGGGAGTTCAATTCTAAGCACCCACATAGTAGCTCATAGCTGTCTGTAATTCCAGTCCCAAGTTGTTAAGGGAATCTGCCTTTCTCTTCTGATATCCACGTCCTGCAAAGACATACATTAAGGAAAATAATATAAATATAAAATAAAAATAATAAATAATAAAAGAAGAGAAATAATCGACTGGCTGTTCAATTGTTGAAAAGAGAAGGGGCTGAGTTAGTCAGGGGAAGCTGTGACTGGGTCAGGGTCAGCTAACATTACATGGAAGGGGCTTAGTGTTGTATCTTACCAAATGGCCTTACTAGATGGCAATTTGGCGTTTCAGAGGTACATTTAGTGTCTCTTGAATATTGTTTTTAGTACAACTGTTTCCAAAATAAACCAAAAACCCCCAAACAAAGAAAAATCTTACATAAATACCCCTTGGACAATGCTGGGTCTGAGCTGTAACATCTGTAACATCTCTGTAACCTCTGTTAGAAACAATGAAGAATCCTGGTGCTGCACAAAGAAGGACACAAGCGACGTGGAGGTAGCTCAGCAAGGCAATTAATTTTTGCAAAACGGTGGAGCAAGACCCAAACCATGCTGGACCGCATGTGCACACAGGAAATACACTTAGTTTTTATTCTAAAGCAAATGATAACTGTGTTAGACCCTATTGACAGGGGTCTGACATCACAGTCTTCTGGGACTGGCTTGTTTTAAAAGAATCATTGCGCAGGAAATCAAGGAAAGTGGAAAGGGCCCAGCTACGTAAGACTTCAGTCACATGAGTTCTGAGAATGAAGTATGGCCTCTGGTTAAATGAACGTTTTAGTGTTTGACAGGAAAGAATACTTCATGTGTCTTACAGTGCTGGTCCAGACTCCTAATAACTTTGATAATGTGCTGTGGAAACTGGAGAAAAAATGTGAATGGGAGGAGACAAAGAAAGGAACACTGGGTGATGCCAAGTTAGATATTCCTCTTAAGGAAAAGTTGTCGCCGAATTTGAACCTGGCACGCCACTGGAGAACTATTTACTAAGAAACACAATACATTACTCTTGAGAGTTTGGGTATGTGTCTTAAAAATTGTATAAAAATAGAAATTGTTTATGCCTGATTTTTGCCTAGTAAGCCTCGTTTCATACAACCCCCTTCACACTTTTTATGATTCAGTTGTGGATAATGCTAGTTTGTTTAGAACAGCAGAAAGAAAAACTGACAAAAAATGGTACTAAATCTCTTCTAGACATGCAAATGGCTGAAAACGAGGAAAAGGTGAATGCCATCTTGCTTTGGCTTTGACTAAAGCAGAGCTCATCTTTATGCTTTGAGCTTTAGCTTCTGGTCCATCAGTATCTGCATGAGAATCAAAGACGGGCTTTCATAACTCCGCCCCTTACATCCAAAGGGTATTGTTCCTTTGCATCTAACTGATTCAATGTTGCCAGTTCCAATAAAGACTCGGGTGGCATTCAGACCATTTGAAAGTCATTAGAGCTGTGAACACCAGAGCCCTTCTACTCCCTTCCCAGACTTTCACCCCAATGAAGACTGAACAAAAAGGACAATTGTGCTTCATCCTAAAGTATGAAAGGAACCAGGAAGTCACCCCTTTGCTCCTGTCCACAAGCACTCAAAGGTCACAGGATCAGAAATCAGTCAGGAAGTCTTTTCAACACTGCAGGCCTGTGCTTAATTACACACATCAAGACTGACAGTGAAGTGGGCTGAAAAACTCACTGTTTTCATATCAAAGGCGGCGGCTGAGTGAACTCTTATGAAGAGCGCTTTACAACAGGAACAATTTTTGGTGCATTTGTGATAGAGTTAACAACTGCACGGCTCACTCATGCAGTTTGACTCTGTAAGTGTTGGTTCTCCTTTACAGATGCTACAGATCCGGTAGCCTAACCCTTGCAGCATTCCCTGCAACCTGCCCCACCCCCATCCCCGCGGTTGCCATCTTGCTCTGCTGGCCTGACTCATGAAAAGGCTTTAGCCGATTCTCAAGAAGCTTATTGATCTGCTCAGAGTAATCTGCTGGAGCATCACAGCGTCTATCTGTTCTACTGTCTTTCCTCCAATATGTCTTTGCTCCATTTTCCCTGAGGCTTCTCGTTCGCAGAAAGTTCACTGTGAAAATGACCTTCAATAAATCCGCTTCAGCATTTTTTTTTTTTTCATCAGTCCACAGAAGTCCAGTCTTCGCAGCTTCGAAAACCAGAGTTGAATCATCCTTGAGGTTTCAAGCATTTTGAAGAGTGGTCACCTTACTTTGCTCTCCCATTTATATCACTGTGGTTTAAAAAAATATTTCTGCCTTGGGCCAGTGAGTTGGCTCAGTGGGTAAGGTTGCTTGCCGTGTAAGCCTGTTGACCTGAGTCTGATTTCCCGATTCTGCAATATTGTCCTTTGCCTTCCATATCTGCACCATGGCACATGCATAGCCATATACATACCGGCACTCCCCTACACACGCACACACATAAAAATCGACATTTTCTACCTTTTTAAAAATCACATTTTCTTAAAAGTAAGAATAAAGTAGGTCACGGTGATTTTGACCCCACCTTTCCAGGTTCTATGCTGAATGCGTAGAGTACTATTCGCTTTTACCAAGGTCACGTCAAAGTTAATACACAGAAACTCCACCTAAAGCTCTCTTATTATGGTTATCGAATTATGCTGACAGTTTTTGCTTTTTAAAATTTAATGGAGGATAAGTCTTTTATCTTCCCAATAGTCATTAAAACCGAATTACAAGGAATCTTTTGGAAAGTTTTCACAACTTTTGACATTTTGACACTATTTCAAAATAAGGCTACAGCAATAACATAAGGAATCTTTTTATAGGGTTCCTTAAATTAATTTTAAAAATTAGAAAACATTCTACACAAGAGAACATCATGTTCTGCGCACTGCTCTGAAGCGTGCACAGATGCATGGATTGTCCTTGCTCTTCTCCCTGTCCCGCCCTCCCAAATGCTTACAGTGACCAAAAAGCAAAGTGCTCACAATAGTAATATGGGAAAAATTTAAATCTATAAATAATGAACAAAAAATAAAATTGGTCGACTTTTCTGCTGCCTTAACTCTGTTTATTTATTGTTTGGAATGCACCCTTCCATGCACTCCGTAAGGAATTAAAACAGTATCAGATGGTAGTTAAGATTTCACTGTACCTATAGGGAGACCCTCTATGACCAAAGGGAGTGTTTTGTTTTTGTTTTTGGCAACCCTGTGCTAGGTTTTTCTTTTTAAACTTTTATTGCATTATGATGAGAAAAGTTACATGATTTCAATTTATCTGAATTTGTTAATATTTAAAAACATATTTTAAGTAAATAGAATTAAATCACATTCTGTTTCCCTTTTGTCCCCAACTCCTCCCAGAGACCCCCCTTCAATACCTACAATATCTTTTTGTCATTTTTCCTTAAAATTTATAAAACATTATAACACTAAAAATAAATATTATAAAAGTTGTTTGATATAAAACAACAATCAATTTAACAGTCTTATGTAGATACTCATCTACAGCAATAGTGAAAATATATTTTTCTCAATATAAATTTTAAATAACTAAAAATACTAACTGTATATTTCATTTTCTTTTTCCTTTTTTTTTTTTAAGGTTTATTTATTATTATAAATGAGTACACTGTAGCTGTCTTCAGGCCACCAGAGGAGGGTGTCAGATTTCATTCTGGGTGGTTGTGAGCTACCATGTGGTTGCTGGGATTTGAACTCACAACCTTCAGAAGAGCAGTCAGTGCTCTTACCAGCTGAGCCATCTCACCAGCCCCCTGTATATTTCAAAATAATACATCACTACTAGTATTTTCTTAAATGAACATAAATATATAAAGTCTTTTTGTTTGTTTGTTTAGTAGAGTATAAAATCTTGGCTCTTTCTGTGGTACAAGCCCAAACTAAGAACAATTTTTAGACATTGGATTTCATTGT
>JADRCD010212972.1:1148-24819 GCA_019843815.1 Montemys delectorum
CACACACACACACACACACATACACACACACATACACACACCACACTCTGGGTGTTTGAAGCAAAAGCAGTCTCCAGCAACTTCATGCATACAAATACATGCACATATACATAATACATAATATATACGTACATACATACATACATACATACATAAAGGCATGCAGACAGACAGGCAGGCAGACAATCACACATGGAGTGGATGTAGTGAAGCATCAATGTCCAGGCTCTAAATATTTTACATATACACATCCATCCATCCATCCATCCATGCACATTCATACTTCGGATGGAATGGAACAAAGCTCCCATTACTTTACATACATACATGCAGTTTGGGAATGGAGCAAAGTTCCATTCAACAAGCTCCAACAAACAAGCTCACCTATGTACACACACACAGATTTCATAAGTGGACCCAAGCTCCAATAAGCTTCCACACAAACTTTATACATATACACATACACACATAACTGGTGGTCAAATAGAACAAAGTTTGAGAATTTTTTTCTCCTATAGCTTATATATCCCAGTAAATATTTTCAAGCAGTATGAAATTACAATGTGATTACATTCTATTTTTGTTACAGTGAAGAACTATGAAAAAATTGTTTCACAATACCTTTACAAGAAAAAATATGTAGTACAAGTAAAGAAAACAAATTATTCACAAGAACCCACATATACTCATAAATAAGCAATTTGTTATAGATTAACAAGGTAGTTTTCTCAGTCAACTTCTCTTACTGGAAGGCAGCAATTTGTGGTTATGAAGAAAAGATTAATTATTTTATTATTTATCTAAAAAAGTAATCTTACAAGCAAGTATCTTAAAAGAATCACAAATTTAAACATGTATATAAAAGTCAGTCATATCTACTTTAAGTTCTCATCATGCATATCTACCTATCAGCAGTTTTAATTAAATTATATCAGGAAGCTGAAGGCAAAATAGATATGAGAAATCAATCATCACCAGTCCAGCTTCAGAAGGGTCATGTCAGCCAATCCCGCCATTTTTCTTGTTTCCTGACTTTAAAAAGTCCTTAGCTTAATTAGGGTTTTGTAGTTTCAAATTAGTTTTCTGAATTTCAAATCGTTCCCTAAGATTTTTGACCTAAAAGTAGCAAAAATATCTTCACCTTGATTCAGTAACAATTTATTTTTTTCAAATGCTTTCTAAGGGTGCTGGCCATTGATGAACATCTACATTTCTAAGTTAATTCCTAGGGTGGTGATTGAATAGTTAATCTGCTCCAATGCAGTGCCTGAAAAAGATCAAACACTATTATTGTGAGTGCTATTGATACTGCCCAATGAGGGGCTGGAAGCTCCCTTAGAATTTTCCTACAACTTTTAGATTAAGAGGGATGTAAAGTCAACTAGCTGAGCAGAACTCCACAACAGCATGAAGTCCTCAGGACAAGTAGTCCTCAGGGCCATGCCCATCCCAGTCACACCCATTGTGTCTGTGCTAAAGCTGTTAGCTGTTTCTCCTGCATGGCCCACAGCACATTCCCATCCCTACCCACATCACATCAGTCAATTACATGGAACCTCTCAACAGCTGTCTAGAACCAGCCTCATTTCCAGTCTAGGATGCTCTGTGCCCAGGATGTTCATTCCTCTGAATCCCAACTTTGCATCACAGTCTGCTTCTAACACCCCTCTTTCAAAACCTTTGTGAAAAATCTCGTCTCAGCTATGTTTGGTGGCTCACGCCATTAATCCCAGCACCTGGGAGGCAGAGGCATGTGGATCTCATGAGTTGCAAGACTGCCTGGTCTACATTATGAATTCCAGAACAGCCAGAACTACACAGACAGCCCCTGTCTCAAAAATGCAAACACAAACAAACAAACAAACAAACAAACAAACAAACAAAAAATGAGGTGGGTGTGGTGGCCCAGGGTCTAAATACAGCATTTCCTAAGTAAAGGTAGAAGGAATAAAATTTCAATGTCTTCTGAAGCTACATAGAGAATTCCGGGAGAACCTGGGCTAGCTACTAAGAACCATTGGGTTTCTTTCTCAGTCCCTTTCTACCTATGTCTTACATAGAGGCTACCACTAAACCTGGAACTTTGTAATTTGAATAGACTGCCAGAGCAGAAAAACCCAGAGATCTCCTTGTCTTTGACTCATGTGAAGTGAGATTACAGGTTCACATTTGTTTATGTATATATGTATATATGTGGGCATCCTGCTTAGGTTCTCATACAGTGAAGGAAGCACTTTAATGACAGAGCCAGATTGTATCTTGTGTATTCCGAGCTTATGGGCTAATATCACTTATCAGAGAGTGCATACCATGTGTGTTCTTTTATGATTGGGTTACCTCACTCAGGATGATACTCTCCAGATCCATCCATTTCCCTAAGAATTTCATAAATTCATTGTTTTTAATAGCTGAGTAGTACTCCATTGTGTAAATGTACCACACTTTCTGTATCCATTCCTCTGCTGAGGGACATCTGGGTTGTTTCCAGTTTCTGGCTATTATAAATAAGGCTGCTATGAACATAGTGGAGCTGTGCCCTTATTACATGTTGAGTATCTTCTGAGTATATGCCCAGGAGTGGTATAGCTGGGTCCTCTGGTAGTACTATGTCCAATTTCCGGAGGAACCGTTAAACTGATTTCCAGAGTGGTTGTACCAGCTTGCTCCACAGCCTCACCAGCATCTGCTGTCACCTGAGTTTTTGATCTTAGCCATTCTGACTGGTGTGAGGTGGAATACCCAAAATACAATCCACAAACCACAAGAAACTCAAGAAGAAAGAAGACCAAAGTGTGTATACTTCGTTTCTTCTTAGAGGGGGGAACAAAATACCCATGGAAGGAGTTGCAGAGACAAATTATGGAGCAGAGACTGAAGGAAGAACAATCCAGAGACTGCTCCACCTGGGAATCCTTCCCATATTCAATCATCAAATCCGAGACACTATTGTGGATGCCAGCAAGTGCTGGCTGACAGGAGCCTGATATAGCTGTCTCTTGAGAGGCTCTGACAGTGCCTGAATAATATAGAAGTAGGGGCTCATAGCCATCTATTGGACTGAGCACAGGGTCCCCAATGAAGGAGCTAGAGAAAGGATCCAAGGAGCTGAAGGGTTTGCAGCCCCTTAGGATGAACAACAATATGAACTAACTAGTACCCTCAGAGCTCCCAGGGACTAAACCACCAACCAAGGAGTACAAATGGTGTGACTGATGGCTCTGGCAGCATGTGTATAGTAGAGGACGGCCAAGTCAGTCATCAACAAGAGGAGAGGCCCTTGGCCCTGTGAAGGTTCTGTGCTCCAGTGTAGGGGAATGCCAGGGCCAGAAGCAGGAGAGGGTGGGTTGGTGAGTAGGGGGAAAGGGGAGGGAACAGGGTTTTTAAAATTTTATTTATTTTTTCTTTTTTTCTTTTTTTTTGGAGGGGAAACCGGGACAGGAGATATCATTAGACATGTAAATAAAGAAAATATATAATAAAAAAATGACAGAGCTGTCTTCCTAGACTTGGGCCTATTTGCTGCTGTTGTTTTTATTCCATTTTAAGTGATTTATTTATTTGATTTCATGTAGATGCCTGTTTGCCTACATGTGTTTATAAATACCACATGCAAGCTTTTTATACACAAGTCTAGAAATGAGGATGGGATCCTCTGGAATTGAAGGTACAGATAGCTTCTGGCTGCCAAGCCTGGGTCCTCTGGATAAATGAAGAGTATGCTCAAGCAATGAAGAAGCTGTTACCCTATATGCTTACTATATTCTATTTATCTATCTATCTATTATGTGTGTGAGCATGCGTGTGGTCGTGTATGCGGTACAGTAGGTGTATGTGGTTAGAGGACAATTTTGAGAAGTACTGCCTTTCCTCCTACTGTTTGTACACCGGGGATGGGAACCAGGTCCTCAGCACATTTATCCCCTATCCAATGTGCTGACCAAATGACAATATGATAATTTTTTTAAAGATTTATTTTATTTATTTTATGTGTATGAGTACACTGTAGCTGTACAGATGGCCGTGAGCCATCATGCGGCTGCTGGGAATTGAACTCAGGACCTCTACTCGCTCCTGCCCACTCGCTCCTGTGTAATACACTGTATCTGTCTTCAGACAGCACCTGAAGAGGGCATCAGATCTCATTACGGGTGATTGGGAGCCCCGATGTGGTTGCTAGGACCCGAACTCAGGACCTTTGGAAGAGCAGTCAGTGCTCTTACCCACTGAGCCATCTCGCCAGCCCGATGGTATGATAATTATTTTTTTTATTTCTTTCTCTCTTTTTCCTTTCTTTCTTTCTTTCTTTCTTTCTTTCTTTCTTTCTTTCTTTCTTCCTTCCTTCCATCCTTCCTTCCTTCCTTCCTTTCCCTTTCTTCCTTCTTTCTATCATTTCTTCTCTTTTTCTTTCTTTTTCTCTTTCTTTCTTTTTCTTTCTTTCTTTTGTCTGTCTTTCTGTCTTTTGATTTGGTTCTTTTCTTTGAGTCAGGCATTCTCTTTTAAGTTCTGGCTGTCCTGTAACTTGCTTTGTAGACCAGGCTGGCCTTGAACTCACAGGGACTCACCTTCCTCTGCTTGGATAAAGGTATGTGCCATCTCACCAGGCCTTCACAACTTCCTCCTTTATAAAGCAAATGTAGCAGAATTCCCCTGTACCACAGATAGGTACATCCTACTAACTTATTCATTTATACACTTCAATGTCTTTCAGGAAAAAATTGAGTAGATAACTGAGACAATGAATTTAGAATAAGAGAAAGAATCTGGCCACAGAACACACATATATTAAAGAGAAGAATCCTGAGAGACAAGAGTCTCTGCCTACAAACCAGAACTTAGATCATAGCAGAACTTAGATTATAATAAATGAGATATTAATTCATAAGCTAGTTGGAGAGCAAGCCAAGACTTATAGCCAAGGTGTTTGAAAATATATTTTAAGTCTCAAAGTTGTTATTCTAGGAGCTTCAGGATGGGAGGAAAAACTAGCATTTTACAAGAAGCTGGATTGTATTATTCAGGTTGGAGAAGAGTTTGAAACAGAGCAGCTGAATTGAAAGATCCTGTCCAAATTCAGAAAGAACAGGAAGGGTGACCTTATTTAGCAGTAAGTCTCAGAGGCTGAAAACATTCTAGGCCTAGATAAGATTGTACAGATGCTAGAAGCTTTCATGACTAGGCCTAAGTTAGCAGACTGAGACAGTAAGCTTTGGAGATGACAATTTCTACAGGAGACTAAAAACTACTTTAACATGCTTTTTCTCTTTAATTGGCATGGACAGAAGGGGCACAGTATGGGACTTTTCTTTAAAGTACTCTGTCCATAGGCAGAGTAGGGAGAAGAGATGAGATAAGCTTGAGAGTGAATGGGGATGCCAGGGCACAGGTGTGGTGCTAAGAAACAATTTCCTGGTTGTTTTTGCCTTCCAATAGGGATCTGACAGTCTAAGTCTTGCCTGGTAACCACTTTCAATCTACTGAGGCATCTTACAAGATGCACATTAACAAATCTTAAGGAGGGGTGAAAGTAAGTACAGAGATATCCACTCAATTACTATCTGCTTTTTAAAATCTACATATAATTTTCCTCAATAAAAGTTAAAATAAACAGGATTAATGTATATACTGGAGACTACTGAGTGTGTCCAGCCTTGTGCCCATGCTGAACTTCAGACATGTATTTTTGATGTCCTGAAATACAGCTCTATTTGTTTGCTATCTCAAAGAGTGTACTTAAAAATGAAATCTACATCCTGTTTCTCCACACCACGTCAAACCACTTGCCAAGATAAACCAACACACACACCCTCTGCTTCTCATCAATGGCTCCCTGTTTCTGATATGAAAATACAGTTCAGCCAGAGGAGTTCATTCAAGAACAATACTGAGGTGTAGAGAGGGTACATCAGGTAAAGACACTGTTGCCAAGAATGATGGCCTGAGTTTATTCTCTGAGTACCATATATAAGAAAGACTTAACTACCTATCTTAAATTGTCCTCTGACCTTCATGAGCACACCACATCACATGTGTGAACACACATTACAAATACATGAACATAATGAGAATTAATTTTAGGGGTTGGAGAGATGGCTTAGTAGTTAAAGGTACACTTCTTGAGGATCCCAAAATCCATGTCAGTTAGTTCAAGATGTCTGCTCTGTAATCTACCTTCAGGAGATCTCACACTATCTTCTGGCCTCTCCTATACCTGAAGACACACACACACACACACACACACAGAACACTCGTTATTTACTACCTGGCACATGGTCGGCACGATCTTATCTCTGTGAAATTCTGTTAAATAAGTTGGATGCAGAGGTGGCTGCCTCATGCAATCAATGCCACAGAGCTTTGCAACCCGAAGAAACTCTTACTACTTCCACATTAGCAGTGGCTAGTTCATTACCCTAAGCACAAATGAGATTTGATGAGGGTGGTTGACTAGTGTACAAGCCAAACTACTAATGTTTTCCATTACATGAGGGTGCTGGATGCCATGGTACATGTTTATAATCCAGCACTCAGAAGACTGAGGCAGGCATGTTGCTAGAATTTGAGGTCAACCTGGGATACAAAGCAAAGTTTTATCACAAAAAGGAAACAAATTTCAAAATATTAGTTAGAAATGAGAACAATGGGAATAAAGAAGTGAAACTTGGGGCTAGGGAGAAGCTCAGTTGTTGAAAATTGAATTTGTTAAGTTCTGGAGGTCTTCAGTTCAATTCTCAGTACTAACTTGGCAGCTCATACTGTCCATAACTCCAGTTCAAGACAATCAGATATTCTTTTAGACATGCATGCAGAAAAAAACAACCCATACACATAAAATAATAAAAATGAAAATTGTAAAAAGTGGACTTTACTTTAATTTTTATTTGCCACAATCTGTGAGCATATGATCATGGCAGGTATTGGGCATCTGTCAACCAATCAATGCATACCTGAAGAAATCCAAGGTGGCTATCAGCTCTACAGATCACACAGGAATCAGGACAACAGTCCCGTCAGACTGAGCTGTTTAATACACCATGGGTTCTCAAATCACAGAGTTACACATCTTCATTCCCTATGGCTGAATGCAAATCTTTCATACAAAGTGAGTCCAGATAGGCTGGGAAGATGGCTCAGTCAGTGAACTGCCTGATATGCAAGCATGAGGAACTGAGCCTAGACTGCATATTTTCCCTAAAAAAAGTAAAATCCAGGCACAGGAGTAATATGGTAATGTTAGCACTGGGAAGGTTGAAACAGGCGGGTCTCTAGGGCTGGCCAGTCAGTCAGTCTAGCTCAGTAGTTAGGTCCAAGTTCATTGGGAGAATTCCCCCCCTTCCTCTTCCTCTTCCTCTTCCTTTTCCTCTTCTCCTTCTCCTTCTCCTTCACCTTCACATTCATCTTCATCTTCATCCAGTCCAGCATGCACACACTAAGCAAATAAATACAGTTTTAAAATTTCTAGTGTCTGGGTGTTGGTGATTCAAGACTTTAATCCCAGTACTCTGTAGGAGGGGGAAGTTCTCTGTGAATCGGACCAGCCTGGTATACAGAGAGAGTTCCAGGACAGTCTATCTCAAAAAAACAAAAAACAAAAAACAAAAAACAAAAAAAAACAAAAACAAACAAACAAACAAACAAAAACAAAAACAAAAAAACAAAAAACAAAACAAAAAAAAACCAAACCCATTTCAAAGATCAAAAACATTGTTTTTCTTTTAAAGTAAAGTAGAGGGTTCAAGAAATGTCTCAGTGGTCTGTTGGCAGAGGACTCCCCATCAGTTCTTTCTTATAACAATTAGTAACTCTGTGGACACTAGACTCACATAATGGGGCATATCCCACCCCCCCAAATACAGACACATGTAGCTATTTCTTTTAAAAAAACTAAAACCTTTTCTGAGAAGGGAAGATAGAGCACATTTGAGGAAGAGACCAGCATTGACCTCTGACCTCCATCTACAGTCAGTCTCATTCGTGCACATACACAGATAAACATGCACACACACACACACACACACACACACACACACACACACACAAAATGAATTAAGTTCCACAAAGATACTTACAGAGATATCTTGAGGTGAATTTCTCTTTATTGATAGGGGAGGATCTCCATGTACCAGGCCTTGCGTGGGTTCCCAGAGCTGTAACATCTAGGCAAGGGCTGCACAATATAGTCCTAGCACTTGGAAGGCAGCAGAAGAGTTAGAAGATCAAGGTTATTGTTGGCTTCTTAGTAATTTTGACAAACAAATAAGCAAACAAACAAAACAAACAAGCAAACACCTCTGCAAGCCATGTGTGGAGACACAAATCTGTCATCTCATCTCTGGAAAGACTAAAGCAGTAAAATCACCAGGATCAGGATGAGGAACATGAAGTGCCTGAGGCACACACAAACAAAGGCTAAAAATCAAAACCAAATCCCCTGCTTTTTGAATTCCGACAGATTGACCAGTGACACTTTACAAATAACTAGACCTTGAAGAGCCTGCACAACAAATGTCCAGTCTCTTGGAGGACAAATGCTACTGTATGTGTCACTACTTAACAAATAGTGAGCAGTTCTCTTTTGTCTAATCAAAAAAGTACACAAATGTCAAAAGGAAGCAAGGCCAGGTTGCTCCTCTTGTCTGTGAAACAATGGGCCCAACCCTGCTGGTGTGTAATACCCTCTCTCTAATAACCAGCTGTAACACAACCTGCTGTATTTCTGTCCACAGTCTCTATTTTACATTAAAATTTTAATGTCAGTTATGGTCTGTTGAATTCTTTTACCCCTGCACCAGGAGCTGGCCATTCCCAGCACAACACAACTTTGTGTGTGAGCAACAGCCTGAGTGCTGAAGCGGGCAGCATCTGTTCACATCCTCTGTGAACCTGGCGCTAGTAGCCTTGGGGTCTGAAGCAGCCTCATAAGAGCTGTCCATATTGATGGACTATAATTCATTTGTATGGTTTTCTTTAACCCACTCCAAAGTGATCACCTTCCCTTCTCAGAAACTGGTTTTTGAGTTTGTCTACACTCATAGACATTGCTAAGTCCAATAATCATTTCTGAGTCTGCTCATAACAGACCTATCTATAAGAAGTTCCAAGAGCTGCTCTTTCCTTCTGTTGTTTTGGTGCTGGAGTGTGTTGTATGTTTGTTATTGAGGTGGGATATTACTCAAGGCTGTGCAGGAACTCACTTCAGTCTCACTAGTGACTAGATAATTCACCCCATCCTTGAACTAGCAGCCTTCATTGACCTCCCCAGCCCTGGTGTGTACATACACCCACTACTCTTGGCTTTTTTCATTTTTCAGGAAACAGTTTCTTTAATGGCTTCCAGGATACTGAACTCTCCTGACTTCTCTCCTCCCCTCATGATGTTCCCTTACTGTCTCTGTCCTGGGGTGTTTCCTGGTTGTCCACTCCACCTCCAGAAGATGAGGTGTGCCCACTCCTGGCACACTGGCTCCTAGTGTGACCTCATCCCATGATAAGACTCCAATTTAGCCAGTGTCCAATGGCTCAGAACTAAGGTTCCAACTTGTGCAAACACCTCTGTATCACCTTCAGCTGTGTGACAACAGAATTCGGTGTATAGAATTCAGAGAGGGAACAGGGATTCTGTGTTCAAGGTCGTCATGAACTCCACACTGAGACTTATACACTTTTGTAATGCCATGATTTTGAAAGAAAAAGCAGGATCAGAGGTCCAAAGTTACTTAGAAGCCTGGATTTGTGGCTCCCATAATCCTGGCACTCAGAATGTCGAAGACGATCATTGGGAATTTGAGGCTAGCCTGGATTACATAGTGAGCTGTAAACAGATTTGGCTACACAGTGAGTGAGACATGTCTTAAAAAAATAACAATGAAAGAAAAGTAAAACGGAGAGAAAGAAAAATGGTCATTCTTGGCTACCTATCAAGGTGAAGTACAGCCTGGGCTTCATAAGATATTAGCTCCAAAAATCAAATTATTCAGGCACAGTAGCTCATGATTATAATTGCGGCACTTGAGAGGTAGCAGCAAAATGATCAGGTATTCAAGATATCCATGGTTCTCTAGAATATTCTTGGTTTTCATGGGTGATATGGAATTAAAGAAGGCAAGCGGCGATGTTGGCATGGTGCTACAGTGGGAAAAGTCACCTGCAGCCAAGCACAAGGGCCAGAGTTTGATCCTGGGGCCCACATAGGAGAAGAAAGGAAAAGTATCCCAAAATATGTTCTCTGATCTCTACACATATACCTAGGTCTAGATCTGACTTACACTCCCTCCCCTAATTTTATAACCAAGCAATAAAGATACTTAATTTAAGTAGGGCCACAAGTTGAATGCAATTTTTATCTCTTTTTGGTAGAGTCTGGCTATTTCTGTCACCTTGGCCTGGCTTGGAACTCTTCATCCTCCTGCTTCTGAGTCCCTAGTGCTGGAACGACTGACTTGTAACACTTTGGTTTAAAAGAATAATCTGCTCTCTCTCTCTCTCTCTCTCTCTCTCTCTCTCTCTCTCTCTCTCTCAGAGAAACACACAAACACAAACACATAGACACACACAAACACACATAGACATAGACACATACACAGATACACTTCTTTGAGGCTTTATTTCTGTTTTCACAGCACCCATGGACATTTGACATGTTTCCCTTACATCTTTATGTTTCCCCCACTGAAAAGTACGTTCTAGAAGGGTGAGGAATTCAGTCTGCTTCGTGCTAAGGTGTTGGGTGCTGTGAGTTAAATGTATGAAGGACATGTGGGGCAGTAGTCTGTTCAGGTAACCTGGTCCTGGTCGAGTAAGAGGTCTGGAACTCCGGAGATCCGGTGGGTGGTAATTTCTGCCTGCATGGGACAGTATTATCAGCACCAAGCCTTCTAACATGCGAATAAAGATTCCCCAAATTCTCAGCCCAAACCAATGAGAAATACCTGCTGTCGAATCTCCCCCAAAACCATATATAAATCCTAGCCAGAGAATTAAAGGTGTGTGAAAGATCTACTCCATCGTCTGAGCCTTTTGTTGTAACACTTGGGGAAGGGGTTTGCTCTCCCAAAATGGGGCCTGAAACTGTGCTGCACTCCTTACTGGCTAGTCGGCCTCTCTTAGGCCCAGCCTGACTCAGTGAGGGTGGTGCAGAGCAACTGAGTGGCCTGGAAGACAAGGCAGAGACGAGGCCAACTGCAGTGGAGGAAGCGACTTCTCCTCTCAGCCCTTATCTGCTTCCCTTCCCCGGAGCTCTCGAACCAGGCCGGGTCAGGGACCTCCATGGAAAGCCTCTGGCACATGGGCCCACACATGTGCATGGTAGATCTCTATTCCCTTATGAAAGAATGAAAGCCTGAGTGCGCTGCCCAGCTCTGCGGGGACAGTCTGGCCTGACTGTGAGATTCGGCATACTGAGGCCACAGCTCTCTAGAATTTTAACAAAGACCGCATAAACCACAGGAGTGCACAGCTCTCCCTCAGGGCTCAGCATGAACACCTTACACCCTTCCGTTCTGTGCAGAGCAGTCAATGAATCCCAAATCCTTGGCCCTTTAGCTCTGGCTTTGCAGATATGACCCTGGGCAGGAGAGGAGAAGGGTCATCTGCGCCTTGACCATCTATCTACTCCTCACTTATCTTTCTCATAAAGACACAACAGTTAATGGCTGTGATTTTGCCTGTGGTTTCTGACCCCTTAGTGACCTGACATCACAACACAACAGAAGACAGACAGAGAGGAGCCACCAGGAGCCAGGTAACACCATCTTAGCCCAGTGACACCAAGAAGTGCTTGCATTCCTAGCTGATAATCAAGGTGCCTTGCAGGACCCAGGTAACCATGCCCCTGCCTGGTGCCACGGCCAGAGCATTCCCTGCAGCAAAAGCGTTGCTTACAGGTATTCATTCAGTTACTCGGTGCTTATTACAGACCAGAACCTGCTCTTCTGTCCTATAACCAACCTTATGCAGTGATCCCATTGTATACATGAGAACATTGAGTCGAAACTTTTAGTTTTCAAGAAATTGAACTCTGCCTTCTCTATCAGCTGTGCTATAGCAGAAAAGAGCCGTCTCTTCATTGACAAGTGTCTCACTTCCTTTGCAATGAGTTTTGCTACTACTTAGTTTGTGCCCATCCAGAGACTGCCCCACCTGGGGATCCATGCCATATACAGTCACCAAACCCAGACACTATTGTGGATGCCAGCAAGTGTTTGCTGACAGAAGCCTGTTTTAGCTGTCTCCCGAGAGGCTCTATCAGTGCCTGACAAATACAGAGGTGGAGGGTGCAGAGGTGGTGCAGCCAACCATTGGACTTAATACAGGGTCCCAAAGGAGGAGCTAGAGAAAGGAACCAAGGAGCTGAAGGGGTTTGCAGCCCCATAGGAGAAACAACAATATGAACTAAGCAGTACCTTCAGAGTTCTCAGGGACTAAACCACCAACCAAAGAGTACACGTGGTTGGACTTATGGCTCCAGCTGCATATGTAACAGAGGATGGCCTTGTTGGTCATCAGTTTGAGGAGAGGCCCTTGGTCTTGTGAAAGAGTGATGCCTCAGTGTAGGGGAAATGCCAGGGCCAGGGAGCAGGAGTGGGTAGGGGCAGGGAGGAGGGGATAGGGGGTTTTCAGAGGGAAAACAAGGAAAGGGGATAACATTTGAGATGTAAATAAAGAAAATATTTAATAAAAAAGGAAAAAATATCTTTTAATCTGTTTTTAACAGTCCAGTCTTACCCTACTCCTGGTCCACTCTCCCACAGTTTTTCATCACATTTCTGCTACTCCTGTCTCCAAGAGAATGCCCCTGCCCCCGACCCTACTCCACCCCCACCCCCATCCCACCCCTGACCCCATCCTACCCTCCTACATCCCACCCCACCAGGTCTCCCCATTTCCTGGGGTCTTAAGTCTCTGGATGGTTAGGTGTGTCTTCTCTCATTGAGGCCAGATGAGGTAGTCCTTGCTGTATATGTTATGTGTTGGGGGCCTGGTGCCAGCTAGTGTATGCTGCCTCATTGGTGGCTCAGTGACTGAGAGATCTCGAGGGTCCAGGTTAGTTGAGACTACTGATCTTCCTATGTAGTTGTTCTCCTCCTCAACTTCTTCCAGCTCTTCCCTAATTCAACCACAGGGGGCCCTGACCCTAGTCCATTGGTTGGATAAAAGTATCTGCTTTTGTCTTGGTCAGCTGTTTGTTGGGTATCTCCTGTCTGTAAGCACATCATAGCATCAGTAATAATCTTAGGCCTCGGAGCTCCTCTTGAGATGGATTTCAATTTGGGCTGGTCAATGGACCTCCTTTCCCTCAGTCTCTTCTCCATTTTTGCCCCCACAGTTCTTTTACACTGGGAAAATTCTGGGTCAGAGTTTTTGACTATGGGATGTCAACCCTATCACTTCACTTGATACCCTGTCTTTCTACTGGAGGTGGACTCTACAAGTTCCCCCTCCCCACTGTTGATCATTTCATCTAAGGTCCCTCCTTCTGAGTAAGAATATCTCACCTCCCAGGTCTCTGGTACATTCTAGAGGGTCCCCCCACCTCTTACCTCCAAAGGTTGCTTTTTTTCATTCATTCTACTAGCCTTCAGGGATTCACTCCTGTATCTCCCCCCTCCCAATACTAGATCATGTTCACCTTTTTCTCTTCCCATCCTGTCTCCTTCCAAGGTTCCTCCCAGACTGAAGCATCCTTGCTTGGTCTCTATGGGTTGTTAATCTTGAGTTCTATGGATTGTATCCTGGGTATTTGCTACGTCCACTCGTCTACACTAGTTACATCTGCAGTATCGGGGGGGGGGGGGAGGTAAAAGTCTGATCAAGGACAAGAGGCGTTATGGCCCCAAAAGGGAGCTTGTGCCTCCTGGGTATTCAGACAGTCACGGGCATCACCTAGCTCAGACGTGTTCCAGATTAGTCTTTCTAATCGTCAATACTCCCTCTTATTTAGGCATAAAAGTACCCCAAGAAATGATTCCTTAATGGCTAAACTTAAGATTAGGCATTGTCTCCTGACCAGCATAATGTTCCAAAATATCCTAATTTATCTCCAAGCTGTCCTTAGCTTGGAATTTCTCTCAAGGAATCTGCCTTACCAGACAGGTTTTCCTCAGAGTTAGCAACAGAGGTCAAGCATATTCCTTAGGGCAGTCCCACAACAGTCAGCACTGTTTTACATACTAGAGAGTAATTGAAGGGCTTCCCTCACTCAAGGACATTAGCTAGAACTGTTAGATCAGAACTTCAGGTGCTTGCCTCCAGCAAGACCCAGAGAATTAGCAGGAACTGCTAGATTGGACTCTCCTAGTCCTGGCCTCCAGCAGAACTAGAGAATTAACGTAGGAATACCAAAATAGCCCCAGCAGGGAGGGCTCCACTGCTCTTCCCCCTGCTTCACACCTGGCTACCTGATCCTACTGACCTTGATGTGGTAGTCACTTGCCTGTGACCTCAGTCTTGCGCCCTGATCCTATTGACCTTCACCTGCCTACGTGACTCTTGTCATTCGCCCTGTTTCCTGTATACCATATAAGCCTGCTTTTTACTTTGTGCAGGCACTTGGACGGGGACTCGAACTCACGCTAGCACTCACACACAGACTAGAACTGGAACTTAGATGAACTAGAACTTAGATTCATGCAGTCCGCAGTCCCCCGGGCCCAGAGCGCTTGGGCTCGAGGAATGTAGCACCTATCCAGAAGAGGTGGCTGTTTTAGACCCAGTGTGTTGCAGGTAGCCTCAGATGTACCTCAACTGTTGAGCTGCCAGATTTATCATTTCTCTTTGGCAATGACTGTAAAAGTCTGATGCCATTTTTTTCTTTTTTCTTTTTTTAATATTAGATATTTTCTTTATTTACATGTAAAATTTTCCTTTCCCAGGTTCCCCTCCAAAAAACAAACAAACAAACAAAAACAACAAGAACAAACCCCCTTTGCCTCCCCCCTCCCCATGCCTGCCACCCCACCCTCTCGTCTGATGCCATTTTTAAGAAATACATTCAGATCCTGAACTTCCATGTGTCGTCTCTGCCATCATTTCTTCGCCTACACCTCGTTAACCTGACTAGGACCCCTTTCTCCCGAGGGTCAAGGGAGGCCCAGATCGGCCGGCCTGCGGCAGGTATTCTGTACTTGTTTGGCTAATATTCACTTATTAGTGAGGACATACCAGGCATGTCCTTTTGGGTCTGAGTTACCTCACTCAGGATGATATTTTCCAGATCCATCCATTTGCCTGCAACACTCATGATGTCCTTGCCTTAAAAGCTGAGTAGTGTTCCATTGTGTAAATAAACATATTTTCTGTACCCATACTTCTGTTGTGGGACATCTGGTTGTTTCCACCTTCTGTCACAAATAAGGCTGCTATGAACATAAAGGAGCATATGTCCCTATGGCATGGAGGGCATCTTTGGGGTATTTTCCTAAGAGTGGTATAGCTGGGTCTTCAGGTAGATCTATTTCCAATTTTCTGAGGAAACTCCAGATTGATTTCCAGAGTGGTTGTACCAGTTTGCAATCCATCCAGCAATGGAGGTGTGTTCCTCTTTCTCCATATTCTCACCAACATGTGCTGTCACCTGAGTTTTTGATCTTAGCCATTCTGATCAGTGGAAAGTGGAATCTCAGGGTTGTTTTGATTTGCATTTTTTCCTGATCATCACTAAGGACTTTGAACATTTCTTTAAGTGCTTCTTGTCTATTTGAGATTCCTCTGTAGTGAATTCTCTGTTTAGTTCTATGCCCCATATTTTGATTGGGTTGTTTGCTTTTTTGGAGGTTAGCTTCTTGAGCTCTTTATCTATTTTGGATATTAGCACTCCATCAGATGTGGGGTTAGTGAAGATTCTTTTCCTAATCTGTAGGTTGCTGACTTGTCCTATTGACTATGTTCTTTACCTCACAGAAGTCTTTTAGTTTCATGATGTCCTATTTATCAATTCTTTTTTTTTATATTAGATATTTTCTTTATTTACATGTAAATTTTTCCTTTCCCAGGTTCCCCTCGGAACAAACAAACAAAAACAACAAGAAAAAACCCCTTTTGCCTCCCCCCTCCCCATGCCTGCCACCCCACCCTCTCCCATTTATTGGCCCTGGCATTCCCCTACACTGGGGCACAAAACCTTCACAAGGCCGAGGTCCTTTCCTCCTATTGATGATCGAATTTGCAATCCTCTACTATACACATGCTGCCAGAACATTCAGTCCCACTCTTTATAGTCCTTGATTGGTGGTTGGGTCCTTGGGAGCTCTGAGGGTACTAGTTAGTAATTGTTGTTCATCCCAAGGGGCTGCAAACCCTTCAGCTCCATAGAACCTTTCTCTAACTCCTTTATTGGGGACCATGTACTCAGTTCAATGAATGGCTGTGAGCCTCTACATCTGTATTAGTCAGGTATTGTCAGAGCCTCTCAGGAGATAGCTATATGCTTGTCCTTCCTTCAGTCTCTGCTCCATAGTTAATCTCTGCCACTCCTACTGTGGGCATTTGATTCTCCTTTTTAAGAAGGAATGAAATGTCCACCTTTTGGTCTTCCTTCTTCTTAGGTTTCTTGTGGTTTGTGTGTTGTTCTTCCTGTATTCCAAACTTCTGGGCTAATAACCACTTATCAGAGAATGTATAGCATGTGTGTTCTTTTGTGATTGAGTTACCTCACTAAGGATGATACTCCTGAGGCCTGTGCCTCCCAGCTGGTCCCGTCTGAGTCCTTGGGCTGAAGCCCACCTTGGAGGGAAGCCCTCCCCTAGCAGGGAGGGGGCAGAGATGGTCACTGATCCAGCTCTGTCACTCGGAAGCTGAGAGGTTCCTGTCCCTGCAGTCCTGTGACTCCCCTGCAATTCCTGAGGCCTATGCCTCCCGGCTGGTCCTGCCTGATTCCTGGGGCTGAAGCTCACCCTGGAGGGGAGCTCTCCCAGTCCATCACAGCAAGGGATTCATGGCGGCAGCTTGGAGGCAGCTGGTCACCTCAAACAACTTTTATAGTACTTATTTTTATTGTTATAATATTTTATAAATTTTAAGGAATATGACAAGCAAAGATATTGTAGGTATTGAAGAAGGGGTCTCTGGGAGAAGTTGGGGTACAAAAGGGAAACAAGAATGTGATTTAATTCTATTTACTTCAAATATGTTTTTAAATGTTAACAAATTCAGAGAAATTGAAATCATGTAACTTTTCTCATCATAATGCAATAAAAGTTAAAAAAAGAAAAAAAATAATTGTGTTCTTATTATTATGTAAGCCTGATTGGATATTAAAGCCTTAAGAGTCATGCTTTACTGGATACTAGATGCTAGCTGAATGAATGTGGGCGGTGTAAAGTGTTGCATGTGAGTTAGATGTTGCAGATAGCTGGGAGAAAATAACAAGAGCTGGCCAGGACATGGTGTTGCTGGATGATATCGGCTCAAGAATGTGGCATCGTGGAAAAGGGAATTTTCGGGGTGAATTCATTTTTTAATAATTCCTGCAACAATATTGAACAGATAGAAAGACAATGGACAGTCTTGTCTAGTCCCCGATTTTAGTGGTATTGCGTTAAGTTTCTCTCCATTTAGTTTGATGTTGGCTGTATATTGCTTTTATTATGTTCAAGTATGGGCCATGGATTCCTAATCTTCCAAGTCTTTTAACATGAAGGGGTGCCGAATTTTGTCAAATGCTTTTTAGCATCTGATGAGGTCAACATGTGGGTTTTTTCCCTTTGAGTTAGTTTATATAGTGGAATATATTGATGGATTTCCATATATCAAACCATCCCTGCATCCCTTGGATGAGGCTTACTTGATCATGGTGAATGATCATTTTGATGTGTTCTTGGATTTGGTTTGCAAGAACTTTATTGAGTATTTTTACATGGATATTCACAAAAGAAATTTGTTTGAAGTTCTTTTTCTTTCTTGGATCGTTGTGTGGCTTAGGTATCAGTGCAACTGTGCCTTCATAGAACAAATTAGGTAGTGTTCCTTCTGGTTCTATATTGTGGAATATTTTATTTATTTATTTATTTATTTATTTATTTATTTATTTATTTTAAACTCCAAATTTTATTCTCCTACTGGTACACCCTCTGATTGTTCTACACCCAATACCTCCTCCCCTCCTGCCTGTCTTCTTGAGGATGTTCCCACTTTTCATCTCCCACACCCCCTGACCTCTAAATTCCCTAGGGCTTCCAGTCTCTTGAGGGTGAGTTACATCTTCTCTGACCAAATCAAGACCCAGAAATCCTTTTCTGTATATGTGTTGGGGGCCTCATATCAACTGCCTGGTTGGTGGTCCAATGTTTGAGAGATATCGGGAGTCCAGATTAATTGACACTGCTGGTCCTCCTACAGGGTCTTCCTCCTCCTCAGCTTATTCCAGCTTTTCCCTAATTCAACCACAGTGGTCAGCAGCTTCTGTCCATTGATTGGGTGCAGATATCTGACCCTTTCAGATGCTTGTTGGGTCTTTCAGAGGACAGTTCTGATAGCTCCCTTTTTGTGAGCACTTCATAGTTTCAGTAATAGTGTCAGGCCTTGGGGCCTCCCCTTGACCTGAATCCCACTTTGGGCCTGTTGCTGGACCTTCTTTTCCTCAGGATCCTCTCCATTTCCATCTCTGCAGTTCTTTCATACAGGAACAATTATGGGTCAGAATTTTGAGTGTGGGATAGCAACTTATCCCTCATTTGATGACCTGACTTTCTGCTGGAGATAGGCTTTACAAATTCCCTCTCCCCACTGTGGGGCATGTCATCTAAGGTCCCTCCTTTTGATTCCTGAGAGTATCTCACCTCCCAGGTCTCTGGTACATTCTGGAGTCAAACTTCCCGAGATTGCCTGTTTCCATTGGTTTTATGTGTTCTTTGAAGGTCTGATAGATTTGTGCACTAAAACCATGTGGTCCTGGGCTTTTTTTTTTTTTTTTGGTTGGGAGACTTTTATTGATTGCTTCTATTTCTTTAGGGTTTATGGGACAGTTTAGATGGTTTATCTGATCGTGATTCCTTTGGTAGCTGGTATTTTTCTAGAAAATTATCCATTTCATCTAGATTTTCCAATTTTGTTGAATATAGGCTTTTGTAGTAGGATCTGTTGATTTTTTGAGTTTCATCAGTTTCTGTTGTTATGTCTCCCTTTACATTTCTGATTTTGTTAATTTGGATACTGTCTCTGAACCCTCTGGTTAGTCTAGCTAAGGGTTTGTCTATCTTGTTTATTTTCTCAAAGAGCCACCTCCACCTCCTGGTTTTGTTTATTCTTTGTATAGTGCTCATAGATTGCAAATATCTTTACTTACATTTCAAATGTTATCCCCTTTCCTGGTTTCCTCCCTTCCCCCAGACACCTCCTACTCCATCCTCCCTGCCCATGCTTCTATGAGGGTGTTTCTCCACCCACTTACCCACTCCCACCTCACCACCCTCAGTTCCCCTATACTGGGGCACCTATCAAACCTTCATAGGACCAAGGACTTCTACTCCCATTGATGGATGACAAGGCCATCCTCTGCAATGTATGCATCTGGATGCTCATTGTTTCTACTTGGTTGATTTCAGCCCTATGTTTGATTATTTCCTGCTGTCTATGAAAAATAATAGATGCTGGAGAGATGGCTTAGTAATTGAATGTGCATTGCTCTTATGGAGCACCTAAGTTGGGATCCAAAAATCCACATCCAATAGTTCACAGATACCTGTCCTCCAGCTTCAGAGGATATGACACCCTCTTGTGCACACACACACACACTCCAACTTCTACCTGCCACATGATGAATGAACTATGTTACTTTCTGTGAAAGTAACATAGTTCATCATGTTACATCTTCCATAAAATCTTGGTGATTTATTTGGAGAGAGAATTGGCTACCTAATGATTCTACTGTCCCAAGGTGCTTTGAAATCCCAAGAAACTTCCTACTTCCTCATTAGTGGTAGTCAGTTTGTTATACTAAGAATAAATGGGATTTGACAAGGTTGGGTGACCTAATGTACACATCAAATTACTAAGATTTTTCCTTAAATGAGTGGTACTGTTTGTAATGGTTCATAATTATAATCCAGCCCTCAGAAAGCTGAGGCAGGAGTGTTGATAGATTTGAGGATGGCCTGACATGCAAAGTGAGACATATCTCTAAAAGACAAGAGAAATTAAAAATATTAGGGGCTCACACACTAAAAATGAGGATAGCAGGGATAAAAAATTGAAAGTTGAAGTTGGAGAGAAGCTCAGCTGTTGAGAGCTAAGTTTCTTAAGTTAGTTAAGTGCAACAGGCCTTAAGTTTGATTTCATACAGTTACTTGGCAGCTTTCTTGTTCCATCCATTTTCCTAAGATTTTGTGAAGTCATTGTTTGTAATAGCTGAGTAGTACTCCATTGTGTAAATGTACCACATTTTCTGTATCCATTCCTCTGTTGAAGAATGTCTGGGTTCTCTCCAGCTTCTGGCAGCAGCCTGGTAGGCTTGACCCAGTATAAAAGTGTCTACTTTGCCCCTCCTCTCTCTCTTACTCTCTTAGTCTCTTATGCTCCTGCCTCTTGCCTCTTGCCTCTTGCCCCCATGCACTCCTTCTCTCCTTATTCCCTTCCCCCTCTCTCTACATGGCCATGGCCAGCCCCCACTTCTCTACTTTTTCCCATCTGCCTTCTCTGCCTCTGTTACCCTCTTAACTCCACTCTCCATGCCCTGAATAAACTCTATTCTATACTATACCAGTGTGTGTCTGTTCCCACAGGGAGAAGGGATGCCTTGGCATGGGCCCACAGAGGCACCTCCTTTCCCCACACCCTGTCAGAACATATTCTTACATCTCTTTCTCTTTTTACTATCACACACAGGGCTTGCTGTAAAAGGGCAGGTGTGCATGCTCTGAAGGTGTCATATTGTCTTGGCATTTGTTGATTGTGTTCTTTAAAGGCCATTTAGTCATTTGGATGGCTTTGGTCTCTGGATGTTACTGTTATAGTAGGTATTGCGAGGAGATTGAGCTTGATGATTCAGGTTTGGCAGGCCTCTGATGAGTACTTTTGGGCTGTATGGTTTTGGATCTACAGATTTGTATGGTTCAGGATCTGTAGATCCAATGAAGGTGGACAGAGAAGTGTCTGGATAGTGAAGAGCCATGTGGCCTAGCTGGCTGCTCAGGGCATCTTGGTGTACCCAGAGGACTCAGTAAGCAGGGAAGATGGGTGGGGGAAGGAAGCTTACCTGTATGGTTTAGGCTTGGACGATCTGATGAAGGTGGGCAGACAGGTGACAGGAGAATGGTGGTCCCTCTGGGATAGCAGGCTACTCAGGGCTGCTTGGCTTGCTCCAACGAATTCAGCAGTATGGGAAGATGGGTGGGGAAAGAGAAGCTTACATGTATAGTTTGGTATACACAAGTCTGTATGGTTCAAGATCCACAGGTCATCATATGAAGACTGGACAAGGCAATGTGAGAAATTATATATTTTTGCATTCATGTTTTCAGAGTTCTTTCCCACAGCCTTAAGAGCTGTCCTGAAGGTCTCAGCATTTGCCATTTTGCTGACACATAGATACATCTTCACCTGCTATACTCATGCTGATTCTAATTATCATGAAGACATCTTGGCAGGGAGAACATTCCCCAATAAACTTGGCAGGGAGAATATTCCCTGAAGGAGGAACATGAAGTAAAATACATATGGTTTTATACAAACTACCCTAGCTCCCAGCAACTCTCAACATTTGTGAAGGCCCACACCCTTATTGCTCAGTTCCAGGTACAAGAACCATGTCATTTAGTCCCTGGAGCATGGCCATACAGGACTCAGCACATATCCACACAACCATATCTCCAGTCCTTTACATTAATTTTGTCTTGTTTTGAGTTCTTCTTTATTTTGTTGTTGTTGTTGTTGTTGTTGTTGTTGATATTGTTTTCTCTGTTTGAGACAGGGTTTCTCTGTGTAGCCCTTGCTGTTTGGGAACTGGCTGTGTAGACCAGGCTGGTCCCAACTCATAGAGATAAGTGTATCTCTGATTACAAAGTGCTGGCCTTAAAGTCATGTGCCACTCTGCCTTGATACTATAATTTTTTAGACTATATATATTAACTTATGGTATACTTGCTAGACAACATGATAAAGACAATGATGTCAATGATGGTGATGATTATAATGATGGTGGTAGTAGTGGTAAAAAAATGCATCTCCATGAACCTATAAGTCACAACTGAGCTACACTAGATAATTGACAAGCCCCAGAGATTCCCTTGTCTCTACCTCCTCAGTGCTGATATTAACAGATGGCTGCTGTGTCTGGAGTTTCTTTTTTTTTTTGCCTCTTTTTTTTTTTTTTTTTTTTTTTTTAGATATTTTCTTTATTTACATGTAAATTTTCCCTTTCCCAGGTTCCCCTCCAAAAAACAAACAAACAAACAAACAAAAACAACAAGAACAAACCCCTTTTGACTCCCCCCTCCCCAGGCCTGCCACCCCACCCTCTCCCACTTATTGGCCCTGGCATTCCCCTACACTGGGGCACAAAACCTTCACAAGGCCGAGGTCCTTTCCTCCTACTGATGATCGAATTTGCAATCCTCTACTATACACATGCTGCCAGAACATTCAGTCCCACCATGTATAGTCCTTGATTGGTGGTTGGGTCCCTGAGAGCTCTGAGGGTACTAGTTAGTAATTGTTGTTCGTCCTAAAGGGCTGCAAACCCTTCAGCTCCATAGAACCTTTCTCTAACTCCTTCATTGGGGACCATGTACTCAGTTCAATGAATGGCTGTGAGCCTCTACAGCCGTATTAGTTAGGTATTGTCAGAGCCTCTCAGGAGATAGCTATATGCTTGTCCTTCCTTAAGTCTCTGCTCCATAGTTAATCTCTGCCACTCCTTCTGTGGGTGTTTGATTCCCCTTTTTAAGAAGGAATGAAATGTCCACCTTTTGGTCTTCCTTTTTCTTAAGTTTCTTGTGGTTTGTGGGTCTTTCTTCCTGTATTCCAAACTTCTGGGCTAATAACCACTTATCAGAGAATGTATACCATGTGTGATCTTTTGTGATTGGTTTACCTCACTCAGGATGATACTCTCCAGATCCATCCATTTCCCTAAGAATTTCATAAATTCATTGTTTTTAATAGCTGAGTAGTACTCCATTGTGTAGATGTACCACACTTTCTGTATCCATTCCTCTGTTGAGGGACATCTGGGTTGTTTCCAGTTTCTGGCTATTATAAATAAGGCTGCTATGAACATGGTGGAGCATGTGTCCTTATTACATGTTGGAGTATCTTGTGGGTATATGCCCAGGAGTGGTATGGCTGGGTTCTCTGGTAGAACTATGTCCAATTTCCGGAGGAACTGCCACACTGATTTCCAGAGTGGTTGTACCAGTTTGCAATCCCACAGCAATGAAGGAGTGTTCCTATTTCTCCACAACCTCTCCAGCATCTGCTGTCACCTGAGTCTTTTATCCTAGCCAATCTGACTGGTGTGAGGTGGAATCTCAGAGTTGTTTTGATTTGCATTTCCCTGATGACTAAGGATGTTGAACATTTCTTTAGGTGTTTCTCAGCCATTTGGTGTTCATCAGTAGAGAATTCTTTGTTTAGCTCTATGCCCCATTTTTTAATAGGGTTATTTGGTTCTCTGGAGACTGACTTCTTGAGTTCTTTGTATACATTGGATATTAGCCCTCTATCAGATATAGGGTTGGTAAAG
>JADRCD010212972.1:25219-37603 GCA_019843815.1 Montemys delectorum
GATCCTAGTGATGATAATGTGAAATGGTAAACACACAAATACTTTCTTTTCAATTATACATTGCCCCCAGACATGTTTCACTGCTACTTGTTGAGCAACACTTTAAGATGTTGGACTTCCTCAGTAGATGGCGCTGATGGGTGATGGGTTTACTTAAAAAAAGAAAAATCACCACCACCACCACCACCACCACCACCAACAACAACAACAATAACAACAAAAAACAACAAAAAACTTTATGGTTTTATCATAAAGCAAGAATTTTGGACTTACAAAGAGCTATTTATGTAATAATGCACTTTTCATACTTGAAATTTATTTGTATGATATAAAGTTATTACTTTAAACAAAATACAAGCTAGGGGGATTTGTTTATAGATTTTGAATAATTTTATAACAAACATTCCATAATGACTCCTAAAAACTCATTTTGTGTTATGTATATTACATTTAAAGTAATTTCACAGTTCAATTTTATGATGGAGCCTCTTACAGAAACATTAACAAAATGTAGAACTTGTTCATATTTTTTTTTAGTATAATTGAATAACTTGATTACCATTTTTTTAAACTTCTTGTTCCTGTATGTTTAAGTCATGACTTTAGCCAACTAGCCTACTTTACTAATTTAATACAGTTAATACTTCTTTTCCAATTACCTCCTTTATTCTAAATGAGAAAAGTTGAAATGATCAAAGAAAGAGGTTTTACTTTCCAAAACCAGATACTCAAAAAAATAAGGATAGTGTTATTTTTTTTCACATGATTTTTTCTCTTTGCTGTTTAAGCCAAATATAGACTTGTTCTTTACAGAGTTGCCTAGCTCTTCTAACTTTTGTCCAAAATTGTTCAAAGTAGACTAAACCAATGTAGCACTGTTTCTTCCATATGAAACCCCCAAAAGAAAAGTGCCTTGTATCAACAAACAAGCAAATCCTCATAACTTCTAAATTACTACATAAAGCAGTGAAAAGTTATTAACATTTTTCTGTAATTTCTTGTTTTAAAACCATAAATTAAATCTGATGCTTGAAGAAATTAAAAAGACTTCATGAAATTCACAGGCAAATGGATGGAATTAGAAAATATCATCCTGAGTGAGTTAACTCAGTCACAAAAGAACACACATGGTATGTGTTCATTGATAAGTAGATATTAGCCCAAAAGATTGGAATACCTAAGATGCAATTCACAGACCACATAAAGCTCAGGAAGGAAGACCAATGTGTGGATGCTTCAGTTCTTCATAGAAGGGGGAACAAAATACTCACAGGAGGAAATATGGAGACAAAGTTTGGAGCGGAGACTGAAGGAAAGGTCATCCAGAGACTGCCCCACCTGGGATCTATTCCATATACAGTCACCAAACCCAGACACTATTGCAGATGCCATGAAGTGCTTGCTGACAGGAGCCTGAGAGGCTCTTCTGGAGCCTGACAAATACAGAGGTGGTTGCTTACAGCCAACCATTGAACCAAGCATGGAGTCCCTAATGGAGGAGTTAAAGAAAGGACTGAAGGAGATGAAGGAATTTGCAACCCCACTGGAAGAACATTCAACCAACCAGTACCCTAGAGTTCCAAGGAACTAAACCACCAATCAAAGAGTTCACATAGAGGGACCCATGTCTCCAGCCACATATATATCAGAGGACGTCCTTGTTGAGCATCACTGGGAGGAAAGGCCCTTGGTCCTGGGAAGGCATGATGCCCCAGTGTAGGGGAATGTCAGGGTGGGGAAGTGGGAGTGGGTGAGTGGGTGAGTGGGTGGGTGGGTGGATGGGTGGGGAAGCTCTCTCATAGAATCAGGGGGAGGACAGACTAAATAGGGGGTTTCTGGAGGGGAAACCGGGAAAGGGGATAACATTAGAAATATAAATAAATAAAATATCCAATAAAAAGCAATAATTCATAAACAGTTCTCTCAATCTGTAATTGACAATATATGGATAATATTTACTGGATGATTCAGATGCGAATAGTGTAAATAATATTTGATAAAGTAAAGAGAAGTTTTCCTTGCTGGGGATTACAAACTGCTTCTGAAAGTATTCAAAAGAGAAGATTCTGTTAATTACCTAAGGTATAAGGCAGGTCTACAGAACATTTGATTGAAGAAAGTTCAAATCAAGGCAGATTAATTATAGACTCTTGATGATTTTCGAAAATTGCTGGGACATATTAATTTGGTTGGCTATAAGTAGACTAACTACTCAAGAGCTAAGTAATTTGTTTCAACCCTTACAAGGTGATAAGGACTTAAATAGTCCAAGAAAAATTTCACCTGGGGCTGGGAGAGAATTGGCTCTGGTAGAAGTTACAGGATGTGGACCATTTAAATCCAAAAAATGTCATGTATTTTGATTATTTTGCCTTCTACACATTCTCCCATAGGACTTCTTACGTAGAGAGAAGATTATCTCTTGCAATGGATATTTTTATTGCACAGAGTAAAAATCTAAAGACCTATGTAGAAAATACATAGGTCTGATTTGATTCTGAAAGGAAAATTGAGACTTCATCAATTAGGAGGAATTGACCCAGCAGAAATTGTAATACCTTCTACTAATGCTGAAATTGCCTCATTATGTGCAGAAAAGGAAAATTGGCAAAGAGATTGCAGTCACTTTTTGGGGAAATTAATAACAGACACCCTAAAAGCAAACTACTTCAGGTTATCAAAAGAACTACTTAGATTATCCATAGTATAGTAAAAGGGACACTAATTTCTGGAATCCCTGCATTCAATAGTAACTCAGAGCCCATATGATTCAATTAATAAATCAGAGCTGTATGTCATTATCATGAGATCATTAGATTTCCTGGATTTCTTAATATACTTATTGACTATTAATATGCATAGAGAGTTGTTTTACATGATGAAACTGCTGAACCTATTCCAGATGATTTAAAATTAACTTCACTACTTATTCAAATAAAATAAGTAGTCAGAAATAGGAATCATCATTGTATACAAGATCCCATATGGGTCTTATACATATCAGATTTCATATGGTCCTCTAGCACAAGGTGAGGATGAAGTTGATCATCTATTAATAGGAAATGAGCTAGAAACTTCACAGTTGCATAAAAAGACCATGTTAATAGCAAAGGTTTAAAAGAGGATCTTTTTATCACTTGGCAAGAGCCAAGAAAATTATAAGTAACTGTCCTACTTGTTCTTTATATAAACTAATTCCTTTATCACCAGAAAGTAACTCAAAAGGTACTTAAAGTAATGAAATTTGGCAAATGAATGTGCCTTTTTTTGCTGAGTTTTGAAAATTAAAGTATGTACAGCACACCATGGATACATATTCAGGATGTCAATGGGCAACTGCTTTAAGTTCTGAAAAGGCTGATTCTGTAATTACACATTTATTAGATGTTATGGCAATACCAGTACAAATTAAAACCTATCATGATCCATCATATGTTTATACTAGAATTAAATAGTTTTTTTCATATTACAATATAAAGCATATTATGAGTATGCCACTCAGGAACAATACTCAAATACAGTTCCTAATTCATGTATTTGCATAGAAGGGAAATCATATACCATATTATAGACAATTATAAAAATACTCTACAGGGTTACAAGAAAAGCAGGGAATTTTGAATGGGAACAGAAAAAAGCACAGCTTGTGTGGCAGCTAGGAAGCTTATCTCTGCATGAAGCCTTTACCAATATTGAACCAGATGATACTTTAATTATGAATATCATACTTATTGATGAATTGATAACTGGAAACTCTTCACAAAACAAAAGGGAGTTCCTCATCATTTGCCTGTTGGCTTGTAGGGATCCATCCTATCTAGAGACACCAAATCCAGACACTATTGCTGATGCTAAGAAGCAGTTGCTGACAGGAGCCTGGTATAGCTGTCCCCTGAGAGGCTCTGCCAGAGCCTGACTAATACAGATGCTGATGTTCATATCCAACCATTGGACAGAATACACAGACCCCAGTGGAGGAGTTAGGGGAAGGACTATAGTAGCTGAAGAGGTACAGAACCCCATAGAAGAACAACAATAACAACTAACCTGACCAGTCAGAGCTCCCAGGGACTAAAACACCAACCAAAGAGTACACATAGAGGGACTCATGGCTCTAGCTGCATATGTAGGAGAGGATTGCCTTATCTGGCATCAGTGGGGGGGGGAGCCCCTTGATCCTGTGGAGGCTTGATGCCCCAGTGTAGGGTGCCACAGGTTGGCCAGTGGACTGGGCCTCCCTCAACCCATGGGGGAAAAAAGTCCTAGTCAGGTCAACAAGGCATTGTTGAAGAAATGACAAACAGAGACAACACAAGGGAGTGCATAATCTGAGTGTATTTGCATAAAGTAAAAATCAGGCTTATATAGTATACATTAACAGGGCGAATGTCAGGGATCACGTAGGCAGGTAGCAGTCACATCAAAGTCAGTAAGATCAAACAGCCAGGTGCAAAGCAGAGGAGCAGTGCTGTCCTTTCCCCTGGGCTATCTTGGCAGCCCCAAGATAAATTCTCTGGGTCTGTCTGAGGCAAGCATCTGGAGGTCCCATTCTAGCAGTTCTTGAGAATGTCCTTGGCTGTAACATAGATAATTAGTGAAGGAAGCCCTTCAACTTCTCTCTGGTATGTAAAGCAATTCTGCCTTGTGTGGTACTGCTCTGATAATTCTAACTATGTTTACAGTGAGCAATGGTGCTTGACTTCTTTCTCTAACTCTGGAGACACCCTGTCTGATAAGGCAGCTTCCTTGTAAAAATTCCAAACTAATAACATCTAGGAAATCAATTAGGATCAGTGAAACACTGTGGAGGCCAGGGAATAATGTTCAATCACAGTTTTAGCTATTTATGAATCAATTCTGAGGGCACCTATATGCCCAAACAAAGAGAGCACACAAAACTCTCCACAGACTTTTGCAGAGACCAGTCTGGAACACATCTGAGTTAGGAGATGCCAAGAAATGAACTCCAGGAGGCTAGGGTAGCCCCCTTTGAAGCTGCACACCTCAAATCCATGAACAAGCTTTCAGGCCTGACATGTGGAATCCACTGGAGTGACAAATGGGTGTAGCAGTAGGGGAATGTTAGGGTGGTGGGGCAAGTAGATGTGTAGGGAAGCATGCTCATTGAAGCATGGGATAGAGGGATTTTGGAGGGAAATCAGGGAAGGGGAATTACATTTGAAATGTAAATAAATAAAATAATCATGTATAGAGAATAAATATTCTGTCATTTTGAAACAAATTTGGACATTTTTACCAGGTATGCAGACTCTTACACTCAGTTATTACTAACACTCTGTGGTCCTAAGGAAGCCCATTACAATGATACCTTGTATCTATTCAAAGGCAGAGTACTTCACAGGCTTAGTCATTAATGGAAAGGTATTACAGTGGAATCCATACCTATCTGAATTCCTTCATGACCTAGACACAGTAGCAAAGGAAGGGATCTGTGCCTTCCCCCTACTGAGGAAATAGCTCAGTTGCCTATAATACCCATCCCTAATCTTCTTACCCTTCCCCACAAAGAGGCACCTATTGAACTGTAGGACACCAACAGAATGGTCACAACATTTAGCTAATGCATGGTTTACTCATGGTTCCTCAACCACTGATGGAACCAAAACTAATGGGAAAAGGCAGCCTATAGCCTGGGGATGGACTTGCCAATACTAAGGAACCACAAAATCAGTACAGCACTGTTGGATATAAGAAAAAACATTAGGAGCCAGGCGGTGGTGGTGCACACCTTTAATCCCAGCACTTGGGAAGCAGAGGCAGGTGGATTTCTGAGTTCAAGGCCAGCCTGGTCTACAGAGTGAGTTTCAGGACAGCCAGGGCTACACAAAGAAACCCTGTCTCGAAAAACCAAAACCCAAAAACCCCAAAAAACAAAAAACAACCCCCCCCAAAAACCCCAAAAAACCATTAGGTAAGTAAAAGGAAAATCTCTATCTTTTCCAATTCATGGTACATGTGTAGTATAATTATATGTTCATCAAAATAAAATACCACTAATTGGCAGATGAAGGCCAGAGACATGGTCATGAGAGGCATGAATGAAAATGGCAAAATCTTGCTAAACTTAGCAACCACATCAATTTTTAGATAGACAAAATATCTAAAAATAATTAAATAATAGATAAATTGTCATCACGTTTAATTAAGAATAGAATACACCCAGCTTCTCCAGCCACTTTTGAATCCATTTTGATAAAACTATTGCATTAAGAACTCCAGTAAATGTCATATATCTAAACAGAAGTTAGGTTCTTGTCTTTTGAGTCACTGTTCTATGTTTCCCAAGGTAGCCTCAAATTCACATTGTAGCCAGGTACAGGATTAAAGACAGTTGCCACTACACTCAGTTGTCATTCTTCTTTTCTCTAATTGAGAAGTATTTATGGCCATAATACGTCTTTAATTGACAAGTATGTATACTTCTCAATCTAACTCCAGAAAGAGTAGGTGGGAGAGATGTGATAAGATTGAGTATAACGTGGGTGCCAGGGCATATGTGCAGAGGTCGGAGACAACTTTTTGGAGTTGGTTTCTCCTTCTAACATAGTCTAATTCAGCTGGTTAGGCTTGCCTAGCAACTACTTTTCACTCTACCATCTTACCAGATAGAAATTAACAAAACATAACAAGGGTTCAAACTAGGAACAGAGACACCCACTCTACTCCTCTCTGCTTTTGTATGTCTTCACATTTTTTTTCATAATAAAGGTTAAAGTAAACAGGATAAATGTACATCCTGGAGACTTCTGACTGCATCCTGCCCTGTTCCCATCTTGACCTTCAGACATGTATTTTCAGTGGCCTGAAATACAGCTCTAATTGATTCACATCTCAAAGAGTGTGCTTACAAGTGAAGTCCATATTATGTTCCTTCACATCACAGTCAAACTCCCTGCCTAAGCAGACACATACACCCTCTGTTCCTCCCCACTGGCTCACTATCTCTGTAAATGATAAGACTATTCAGTAAGTTGCTCATAATGATAACTTTGGAGTCATCCTTAAACCTTCTTTTTCCATTCCATCACATTCCATCAACAAATACATTCTGACTCTGACTACATCTCACCTTCTTGCTGAGAGCAACCTTCCCTGTCATTATACCCTGAGCTTTTACAAAAGCCTTCTCATTAATGTCCTTTATTCTGTCCTTGTCATATGCACTTGTATGCCATAATTATCTGGAGTAGTACATTTAATAATATCCCCTTGGGTGTGGAGATGGTACCTGCTGCCAAGACTGAGAGCATAAGTTCAGACCCTAAGTCCCATGTAAAAGAAAGACAGAATTGATTTGCCTACGTTGTCCTCTGAACTTCACAAGCATATCACCACATATGTGTTAACACACACAATAAATACATAAATGCAATGAAAATTAATTTCAGGTGCGGGAGAGATAGCTTAGTAGTTGACTGTGTTCTGGTTGCAAAGGATCCAAGTTAGAATCCCAACACCCGCATCAATAGGTTCACAGATGTTTGTCCTCTAGCTTCTGGCGATCTGATAGTCAATGACTTCTGACCTTTCCAGCATCAGCAAGAACATGCACATACACACAACTCACTGTTCACATACTAACATGGCTATAATAATTTATCTCCCATGAAGTATTTCCATGTAATCTTGTCAATTATGTGGAGAGAGAGGTGGCCACCTAATGATTTGTCTGCACCATAAAACTTTGCAATGCCCAGAAACTTTTTACTTCCTCATCAAGTAGTGGCTATTGTGTTACACTATGTACAAACGGGATTTGGCAAGGGTGGTTGACTAGTGTACCCATCAAACTACTAAGTTATTTTTTAATAAATGGGTGCTGGTTGTAACCACACTTGTTTATAATCTGTCAGTCAGCTGACTGAGGTAGGAGTGTTGCTAATGTTTGAGGCCACCTTGGCATGAAAATCAAGGCCTTATCTGAATGAGCATATAGAAATTATGAAGTGCCTGTGAGACATACAAACAAAGGCTAAAAGTGAAAAATTTTCCTGGTTTCTGCATTGTGACAGATTGACCTGTGGTGCTTTACAAACAACTAGAGTTTAAAGAGCTTACATTATAAATGGACAGGTTAAGGGAGGACAAATGCTATTGTTTGACGCACTGCCTAACAAATCGTGAGCTGACCCTCTCTGTCTGCTCAAAACAGTATACAAAGAACACAGTGAAGCAGGAAAGAGTAATTTCTCTTAACCATTGTACAAGTGCCCCACTCCTGCTGGGGTGCAATTCTCTCTTTCTAAGAATAAGCCTGTTGTGTTTCTGTTCACAGTGTCTATTGTTCATTAACACTTGTATGTCAGTACTAGTCTAGAGAATTCTTTATCCTTTCATTCCTTGGTCATTGTGCAGCCCGGATGTTCAGGCTGCCTCCCTCTTACAGCTCATTCACTCTATGGCTATCAGCTCTCATTCCCATCCCTACCCATCTGACAGCTGTCATGTACATGGAACTGCCCAACACCTGAGTGGAATCTGCTCCACTTCACCACGAGGATCCTCTCTGAGCATGCTGTTCTATCCTGCAAATCCTTACTTTGCACCACATCCTGCTTCTAAAGACCCTTCTTCAAAATCTTTGTGAAAATCTGGTCTCAGCTAGATGTGGTGGCTCACACCTATATTACAAGCTTTCAGAGGCAGAGGAATGTGGGTCTCTGAGTTCCTGGCTATTCTGGTCTACATAGCAACTTCCAGGACAGCCAGGGATATACAGAGAAACCCAGTTCTGAAAAACCAAACCAAACCAAACCAAACAAAACTGATAAAAGCCAGTGTTGTAGAATCCAACTGTACTCTGCATATACCCTTTTACAGATTCACTTAAATATTTTCAACCTATTTCATAAAACATTGAGCAGGTAACTGAGACAATGACTCTATAAAGAGAGGAAGAATTTGGCCACAGAATATACAATGTATTAAATAGGGGATGCTTGGGGAAGGGCAAGCATCCCTGGGCATAAACCAGATTACAGTTTACATAGGAAGAAGTCATATGTCCCTATCTCTATGCTACAGCCACATCATGTCTGTCCATGGCAATATGGAAGCACCAAATGGGTCTTTTATGAGACACCTTCCTCTTCTTCTCACATACTAAACTTCTTCCTCTGCAATTTCAACTTTATCCATTGGAATCCAATCTTCCTTTCAGGATCCAAAATAAACACTCTGCCAAGACGATCCCTGCAAGAAAATCAAGGCTTCCCCCAGTCCCAGTAGAGGGACTGTCCAACAGTGGGAAACAAGGCCAAGTCCTATCTTCCAAGTACAGCAGGAAGGTGGGGCTTATTTCCTCTATAGACATAATATCTCATATGCACACACACTGAAATGCAAAGACTTAGCAGTTAAGGCAGCTTCAAGCAAGCCCAAACAGATGTGGTTCAAACAGAAGATAATCATTATCTCATAAGTCAGAAGAACATCTCCTGTTGGATGTCTACTGAAAGCCTATGTTGTGCCCTTTGAGAATTATGAACCCCAAAAGAGCACCAAGGAGCAGATTCTGATGCAATTCTATTAGAGTCTTTTTCGTTGAGCTCACTGCAGACCCTGACACAGTAGGACGGGAGGGTGAAGCCCCAAGCCCTCAGGGGTCAAGGTTTTATAGGAAATGGCAAACAAATGAGGGTGCTTCCAGCCTGGCAAGTATCTAATTGAATGACTATTGTAAAGTGACAGGTGGGTGCTCTGAAGCAAAATCAAGAACAATCACAAATGGTCTGAAAGTACATCTAAAGCAATCAGACTCATCTTGATTGGCTGTTGCTAGGAAGTACCTAGGGAGTAACTCTGGGATATGGGCCAGAGACAAACTATCTGGTTCTTCCTGGAACTTGGGTGCAGCTTGGATTCAGTTGCAGGTCATATTTTCAGGCTCCTTTTCTTTTAAAATGGAGGCCAGTCCCAAGATGGAATAGGTTTGGTGTAGCTGCCTGCAGCTAAATAAAACGGGTTTCTGGAAGAGAGGTAGGAGCCTGAAGAGAGATTAAGGGAACCAGATGGTGAGAGGGGATAAAAAATGGGATCGAGCCATGGTTATGCTTTCAGTCCACCATGTGTATTCAACTGCGTAACTAGCAAGCAGGCAGAAACCCCTCCCACAGTCCGTCAGCATCTCTCGGCCCAATCAGCATCTTCATCTTCTGTCTCTGGAGGTGGGAGTTCCGGCATAACAGGAACTTAGAGAGTGGCATGGCTATTAGCAGGAGCTTGAAGAGAGGCGTGGCTATTTGTGACGAGGCAAGATCTGAGAGAACCACATCCTGTCTGGAGGAGGGTCACAGTTCCTCATTTATTTATTTATTTATTTATTTATTTATTTATTTATTTATTTATTTATTAAAAATGAGCTTAACTGGGACATATTCATGCACCACAGCCCTGCCTGGGAATTATGGTGGCTTGGCAGCCCTGCCTGTCTTAGATGTAGATCTACTGGACTCTCCCTTACTGTCCTGGATATCACGTGCAGCTAGTTTGTGTTTATTTGCACAAACCCAGCCTTTTAGTGTCTATTATTAATAAACTCGGCCTCTTGGCACATGACTCTGTCTTAGGTCGGTGAGAGCCATAGATCCAGTAATATGTCTTTGACTGCAGGCCCTCACAGCACACCTTATTTCCATACAGACCAAAGCCACAATATGCCTATAATGCCTTTTCTTCATCACGATGAATGACTGCCATGTAGAGTCTCTCTGGAGTCTAGTGTGGAGTAAGGCCTGCATGTGTGTAATGAACCTGCTTGAGATAAAAGCTCAAAAGTTTAAAAGCAGCAAGCTTAACATTATCTTGTGGATGTCCCAGGTGCTTCAATTGCAAATTAGCAACACTCAGGCTGAAGGTTTGGCCTCTAGATGTAGGGGGAAGCCACTGTTAAGTCTCAGGAAAAAAGTGGAGGCTATTTCAGCCAAGTGAACTTTGTTGGCTAATAAAAAGTTTTAGATGTTATTTTAGTTGAAAACATGTTTATTAAAAAGATTCTGAATCTGTATCCACTTGACAAACCAATGTTTCAGGCAGCCATCATGTTCTAACACAAACGGAGCCTCTTCCCCAGATTAAAACGGGGTCAGGATCATATCACATGTTAGTAAGTGGATCTCACCATTTTACCATGGCATAAGAACTGGAAATGTGTGAATGCCAATTGCAATCTGTATCAGACTGACTTTTAGTATGAGACTGCAAAAAGATTTTTAAAACAAGCAAAAAGTGAGATATGCTTTTTAAAACAAGCAAAAAGCAAGATATGCTTTTTAAAACAAGCAAAAGACAAGATATGCTTTTTAAAACAAGTAAAAAGCGAAATATGCTTTTGGAGGTAACTTTGGAGTAGAGGGGATGATTCCCCCTCCTTTCATTATTAAAAAAAAATCAAATTTTCAAAGTGCGAAGTCCATGTTGAGTAATTTATTGTCTCTGAGAATTTTAAATTATCCCAGTAATATGGGTAGCATTAAATTATTGACAAAATATCTAAAATGCTTGACTGTAATAGTCAGTTCCATAATCTGTTTTAATCTGATTAGGAACATTAAGTATAGAAATATAATATAGACAGTAAACAATTAATATTTTATTATTTTTCATGTTAAGGCAATTGTAACTTGAAAGCCTGAGAAGGAATTAATAGTCACATGTGTATATTTTACTTTTAATTTTAAAATAAAAATTATATTTTAAAAACGTCAAATTATCAGAAGCAATTGAAAGCTCTGGTATATGCATGTACACATATATCATATATAAAATAAGGCTTAATTTTAGCACCTGATAAATAGTGACTACAGCACATAGTTTAATTATTTGTGCTGAGGTAGGGGGGAAATCTTGAGATTAAACATGTGACTTACATATAATTTTTTCCATAAAAGGGCTATAGAAGTATATACTATTATGGGATGTACATAAATTTATAGGAAATATAAAAGCATGTATTTAAGCAAATCTTAACAATTTGTCTTTTAGATAATAATTACCATTTTGTTTAAAATTTATTCTATGTAATAGGCCAAATAAAAATATTTTGTAGGGGCTGGAGAGATGGCTCAGGGGTTAAGAGCACTGACTGCTCTTCTGAAGGTCCTGAGTTCAAATCCCAGCAATCACATGGTGGCTCACAACCATCCGTAATGAGATCTGACACCTTCTTCTGGTGTGTCTGAAGACAGCTACAGTGTACTTACTTATAATAATAAATAAATCTTACATATATATATATTTTGTAATAACCAAATTATTTGCTGTTTGAAGCAAGAAATGGAAATCTCACCTGGTTTTTAAGAGATGTTTTATCGGGTGGTGGTGGTGCATGCCTTTAATCCCAGCACTTGGGAGGCAGAGGCAGGC
>JADRCD010212972.1:45918-59340 GCA_019843815.1 Montemys delectorum
CTCTCTCTCTCTCTCTCTCTCTCTCTCTCTCTCTCTCTCTCTCTCTCCTTCCTTCTGGTGCTGCCATCCCTTTCTGCCATGGCAGTTCATAATGAATTCTTATCCTTTTGGAACCATGAGCCAATATAAACTCTATATATGTTGCTCTTCTACATGGTGTTTTTTTTTTTTTTTTTATCACAACAGTAAAGTAGCTCATAAGTTAGAAACCCCTCATATCTCCACGAGATGGCACATGCTTGCGGTCCCAACACTAAGGAGGCCAGAGCAGGAAAATCAAGTTCTTGGTCATTCTGAGCTTTACAGAAAAGTCCTGGATCCCAAAACAATTTAAAACAAAAACAGTGGGGAGATATTTTGTAAATGGAAGCATTCACATAGCACTGTCTATGAAACCCTGCTGTAAACTTTGCAAGGAACAAGTTGTCATTTTACCTCTATCTTGTTCTTCATGTTCATCCCAGGGGTTTCATTTGGAAATAACTTTTCATTGTCATCAGTATTTATGTCTCCTAGCCAACAAAGTCCATAATGAAAATTCATTAATGAAAACATTAGTATTTGTAGTTGGGCAGATAACTACACTTATGCTATTAGAATATACTTCCCTATCAATAACCCCCAATTTACACTTATAACTTACTACATTCCATCTGGCCTGCTCTTAACTTCAATTGGCCATCCCTCATGGTCATATTCTCTTGACTTGGAACTCATGGCACCTTCTCCTCCCTCTCCTGGGCCTTCCTCTTTCTCGTGGACCCTCTCTGACTTGCAAATTCCCAAGGCCCCAAGCCTGGGAAACCTAAACCCCACCTATGTCTCTTCTGTTCAAATACTGGCTGTTGGCATCTTTATTTACCAATCAGAAATAACTTGGAGCCAAGGTATATTTGGACAACCAGGTCTCAGGGGGCAACTGCGCTTTGCATTACAGTAGATACCAAAGGATCAAATCTCAACACTGTTACCTATGAGCCTGATGGCTGAATAGTTAAGAAGATTTTGAATCCTCTGGTGCTTGTAGTGCAAGAAGTTGTAAGCTGACTGTGGGCTCTGTAATCTAACCTAGCTCCTTTGTAAGAACATCTAATGCTTTTAACTTCTCAGCCATCTCTCCAGCCCTAGTTCAATTTTTTTTCTGAGACAGGGTTTCTCTGTGTAGCCTTGGCTGTCCTGGAACTCACTCTGTAGACCAGGCTGGCCTTGAACTCAGAAATATGCCTGTCTCTGCCTCCCAAGTGCTGGGATTAAAGGCGTGCATCACCACCGCCCGGATTAATTTCTTTTTTTAAAATTCAATATTTCTTGGTGGCAGATGCATTTCTACCAACATATGGAGGCAGGGTCATAGAGTTCCTTGTGAATTCAAGGCCAGTGTGTCTACATAAGAAGTTCCACACCAACTTGTGCTAGATAGTAAGACCCTGTCTCAAAATAAATATATAGGGCTGGAGAAATGGCTCAGCAGTTAAAGCTCTGACTGCTCATCCCAACGCTCACATGGTGCCTTAAAATTGTCCGTGATTACAGTTTCTGGGCATCTAACATGCTCCTCTAACTTCAGAGGGCACTACCGGAACATGGTGCACAAATATAACAAGCAAACAAGAGGTGCAAGGGATGCAGGTGTGGTGATGCAAATCTGTAATCTCATCCTCAAACTACTTTTGTCAAGATGGATATCAGTAGTCACTTGGCTGAATCCAATAATCAATTCCCAGGCTGCTTATATCAGACCTCTCTATACGTGCTTCAATGACATGCTGTCTTCCATTTTCCTATTGTTGTTGCTGTTCGTTTTGACATACAGTGTCACTCACAACTGTGCAGGAACTTACTGGAGTCTCAATAGTGAATAGATGATTTATCCTGGACTTCCAGCCATCTACCTTCCTCAGCCTCCCCAGCCCTGAGGGTTCATGTGTGAATCATCACTCTTGGCTTATTACTTCTTCAGGGAACATTGTCTTCAGTAGTTTCCAGGACACTGAACTTTCCTGACCTCTCTCCACCCCTCAGGATGTTCTGTTACTCTTGCACTGGTTTCTAATTTCCTAGTAAACCTCCAGATGTTGATGTGTCATCACTCCTGGCACATTCACACCTGCAGTGACATCATCTCATGACAAAACTCTAAATTAGCCAGAGATCCATAGCTCAGAATGAAAGTCCATATATGTGTAATACTACTTCAGCATTTGCCAGTTGTTTAAAGAGTATCAGATTCAGTGGATCCAAAGCTGGGTGTGACGGCACCTGCCTTAAATCCAGCACTCCAGATGTGGGACAGAGGGATCCTGAGTTAAATGTTAGCATAGACTCCATACCAGCGAGCCAGTTTTTAAAAGAAAATTCTCCTATCCCAGATCAGTGATACAGTTTTTGTAACCCCACAACTTTTAAAGTAAAGAAGGATCTCAGGTTCAAGGTTACCTTTGTGACTCTGGCCTTGTGGGTCCTGTAATCCAAGCACTCAGAATTTGGTCACATCAGGATCACTTGGAATTTGAGTCTAGCCTATGCTACTATATAGAGAGATCCATGATAGCCTTCACTACACAGTGAGACCTTGTCTTAAAATAAAATCTACAAATCCAAATAAAATAGACAGAAAGAAGAAGGGAAAAGGAACTCCTTGGCTAGATATCAACATCGAGGACAATCAGTGCTATATGAGACACTGTGTACAAGAATCAAATTACTCAGTCATAGTAGCATGTGATGGCAATCTCAGCACTCAGGAGGTAGACACAAATAGAACAGGATTTCAAAGGCATCTTTGGCTGTATATATAATTCTAAGCTGGGGCTGAAGGGATGGTTCAGTGTTTAAGAATATTGGCTGCTCTTCCAGAGTTCTTGGATTCAATTCCCAGTATCCATATGGAGGTTCACAACTGTCTGTTATTGAAGTTCCAGTTGATCTGATAGGTTCACACAGATATATGCAAACCAAACATAGTGCACATAAAATAAAAATAAATACCTTAAGAAAAAAAGGAAATTTTGGTTACCATGAGCTTTGTGAGAATAAATAAGGCAATAGCAAAGGCTGGCATGATGCTACAGTGGGTAAAGACCCCTGCTTGCAAAAATAATGACCTGAATTTGATCCCTATAACCAACATAGGATTAAGAGAGAATTGATTCCCCTCAAACTTCCTCTCTTCTCTGTCTGTCTGTCTACACACACACACACACACACACACACACACACACACACGCACACACACACTCAAAGTGCACCTAAGATTTTCACACACTCAAAACTACCCTGTCTTGGTAAATAAACTTGATTTTTTAACTGTCTAGACCAAAAATTTTAGCACCATATCATGTCTGCTACCTTTGTCACTTAGGCCATACCTAAATTTGTTGATGCCATCTGTCTTAGTCAGGGTATCTATTCCTGCACAAACATCATAAGCAAGAAGCAAGTTGGGGAGGAAAGGGTTTATTCAGCTACACTTTCACATTGCTGTACATCACCAAGGGATGTCAGGCCTGGAACTCAAGCAAGTCAGGAAGCAGGAGCTGATACAGAGGCCATGGAGAGATGTTTCTTACTGGTTTGCTTCCCCTGGTTTGCTCAGCTTGCTTTCTCATAGACCCCAAGACTACCAGCCTAGGGATGGTGCCACCCACAAGGGGCCCTCCCCCCTTGATCACTAATTGAAAAATGCTTTACAGCTGGATCTCATGGAGGCACTTCCTCAACTGGAGCTCCTTTCTCTGTGATAACTCCAGCCTGTGTCAAATTGACACACAAAACCAGCCAGCACACCCTCAAAGATTACAAAGTTCTACCATTTCTCTATACATCATATTACCACATAATTGTCACTAAAAGGCCTGATCTATAGGTATCTCTGAATTTAGAAATCTTCAGTGTCTTCTTGTACCTTCTGTGATATCTACAATTTATTCTCAATACAGTATCTAAAAAAGAAATGAGGACACACGTGGGAAAAGTCAGCCGAGTTCTAATGCCTTTAACCCATAAACAATGATGCTAAACAGTTTCCCTTCTCCCTTTCTGCAGTCCAAGGAATGTTCCTGGCCCTGAACTCCTTTGCCTTATTCCAAGAGAAAAAGAAGCAATTGACTAGCTACAAGATAAAGCCAGGGAGTATCCAGGACAAACAGCCTGCTGAGCTGAATCTTACAAAGGGAAACTACTTAAGATTTTTTAAGAAAAAGAATATTCCTAGCTAATAAAATCATGAGAAAATGTGTTTTATGGGCTGGTGAGATGGCTCAGCAGGTAAGAGTGCTGACTGCTCTTCTGAAGGTCCTGAGAACAAATCCCAGCAACCACATGGTGGCTCACAACCACCCATAATGAGATCTGACACCCTCTTCTGGTGCATCTGAAGACAGCTACAGTGTATTTATGTATAATAATAAATAAATCTTTGTACCTGAGCGAGTGGAGTTGACCAGAGCAAGCAGGACTGACTGGAGAGAACAGAAATCTTAAAATTCAATGCCCAACAACCACATGAAGGCTCACAACTATCTGTACAGCTACAATGTACTCATATGCATAAAATAAATAAATCTTAAAAAAGTAAAATGTATTTTGCTGTCTCCATTGAAAAACAGTCTGCATTCTTTGTTATCAAAGCTATCGCTCTTCCTCAACCACTTTCTTTCTAATGCCAAGGTCACACTGGAGCTCACAGCCAGTTTTTGTTTCGACAACCATTAGCAATGTCTGCATGACCATCTAGTGTCACAAATAAAATGATCCTCACAATTCATTTTACTTTTAATTAAATGTAAATTATTATTAGTAGGTGTTTCCATGTAGCTTTGGCTAACTTGGAACTCGTCATGTAGAACATGCAGGTTTAAAAGTTGCAGATTTTCTTTAACCTCTGCCTCCTGAGTGTTGGAGAATTACTTTCCTGAGCTAGCTCTCTACAGACACTGGCTACCACAATGGGTGTGAACAATTATTTACAAATGTAAAAATCACTGTAAACGATTGCTGCCACATGTTTATTTTGTGCTTACAACAGGCAAAATCTGCTCTCCACTTCCTCATAAGTTCCTAGTCCAATTCCAAATTATTAAACTATTATTAAAAGCCCCAGCATATGTATCCAGCATATGTCTTCCCTTGCTTACTCTGCTCCTGCTACCCTGATCTCAACACTGATATACCAAGCTCAGGGCCTTTGCATCTGCTGTTCCTTTGACAAACATCCATATGCCATCTTCTCTCATCCACTTCTGCTCTGCTCAACTGTCACTCTCTTGGTGAATACTGTCCTAGCTTTGCTCTTTACAAGCACAAGCTCACACCTCAGGCTCTCTCTTCTTCCATGGGTTATGTCTGTCTCCCCTATACTTATCATCATCATTTGCTATGGTTTCCTTATTTCTGTAAAGTATCTTTTCCCCAACTAGAGAGCAGGTTCCAGAAGGGTGAAGAATTCAGTCTGATTCACATTCATGCATAGTGTGTGCTGTGAGGTAACTGTATGAAGCACGTGTGGTGCCTGGTAGATCTGATTTTACATGTAAAGAAATGAAAGCATGAATGTGCTGCCCAGTTCTGTAGGGGCAGAATGGCCTTACTGTGAAGTGCTGCAGGCTGATGTCACAGCTGCTAGGATTTTAACAAAAACAGTAAAAACCTTAGCAGTGTACAGCTCTCCATGAGCATTCACCAAAAACACTTGGCTCCCTTCCCTCTAGTGCATAGCAGTACCCAAATCACAAATACTTGACCTTATAGTTCTTGCTTTCCAGATGTGAAACCAGACAGGGAAAGGACATGGGTTGCCTGCCCAGTGCCTTCTATTCCTTACTCATTTTCCTATATAAGATTTTCTGACCTGATGAGCTTGATTCTGATTCCAAGTCCAGACTCTTCAGTGCTTTGGCATTACAACAACAGGGTAAAACACAGACATACAGGAGCCACCAGGAGCCAGGTAATACCATCTTAGCTCTGTGATACCAGTAAGTGCTTGTATCGTTGGCTGGCAATTAGGCCTTTCAAGGACTAAAGTGTCCACGCCCCTGTTGGGTGTGTTAACCTTGCAGCCAAACAATTGCTGCCACATACTTATTTTGTGCTTACAACAGTCTGGAAGCTGCTCTTCTTTCCTTTACACAATCTTATCCAATGTTCCTGTGTGACCTTAGAGAACATAAGATGTCTGCTGAAAGACCTTGCAAGGAATGCATACTCCCTTCCCAGAATGTCCAACAATACAGACTTTATAAGGAGCCCCTGTAAAGAAGCAGGGCAGGTGCAGATAATGACCAAACATGTTTCAGTTCCCACTTCTGGTGATTAAGACCACACCTCGCCTGGGGCCACTAATGCTGAGAAAGGTCAGCGTGGGCCTCAAATGGGCATAAACAATTCATGCTGTTACGAAAGTCTACCCTCAAAAACTGTATAAAAGCTCACTGAAGAAGCTATGCAGGGTCACCGCCTCTCCCTCAGGTCTGGGATGAACTCAGTGCAATGGAACAATGAATTCCTCTTGCTTTTTGCATCGATCCAGGCTCCACGTGGTTCATTCAGGGGGTCCCCCAGTAAGCTAAGGCTCGAGAGAGTCTTACATTCCCACTTTATGCATATGGACCAATTTTAATGTCCTCAAAGAAATGAACTGTACCTCCTTTCTCAGAAGAGCCTTAGCAGAGGAGAGCTGTCTGTTCACTGACAACTGTCTTACTTTCTTTGGAGTAGTTCTTGCTTTTATGTAGTTTGTAGCCCCTCCAAACAGAAGAACTAATTTTTCCCAGGGTCCTACACCCCTGGACCCTTTTATCCAATGTAATTTGTGTCATAGGGCTACTACATTGGCCTATTGAAAAGTTATCCTGGCACTCCACTCCAGACAATCATGTATTCCTCAGTCCACTGAATACTAACTTTAATACTTCTCTCTCTCTCTCTCTCTCTCTCTCTCTCTCTCTCTCTCTTTCTGTTTCTGTATATGTGTATATTTGTGTGTGTGTGTGTGTGTGTGTGTGTGTGTGTGTGAGAGAGAGAGAGAGAGAGAGAGAGAGAGAGAGAGAGAGAGAGAGAGAGAATATGTATGTGTATATGTCTGTGGCCCTGGTTGGTATTAAATTGGCCATGTATATAAGATGGCCTCAAACTCACAGAGATTCTCTTGTCTCAGCCTCCTGAAGACTTGCATCACCATTACATCTGGCTTCTAAATTGACATTCTAAAACACCTTATGACTGGGCCATTTCTCACTTTAAGAACTGGACTTTTTATCTTTAGCCTTGCACTGAATCTGTGTATTCTTCCCACAATTGGAACCATTTCCTTTGCCTATCTACCTCTGACTAGCCAATCATTGGACCACCCAACACTAATTCTTAGACTACAAAAGCTGGAATAGCCAGCAATCAGCTCTCTTTTTAATGGATATCTCTCATTGTCTTATGTATCCCTTAGAGCTCTGACATCAGGATGTACTTGCTCAGTCTTACCACAAGCTTTGAAGTCAGGAAAATTACACACAGTCTTCTGATTGATGAGTCAGTCTGTCTACCAAAATCTAAAGGTCTATATCTTTCCCTTCTTTCTTTTCTGCCAGGGTACTCGTTCCAAATTATCTCCACCTAACCCACTTCTTCCTAGTACATGCTGTGTCTCTGAAATATACAGACAACTTAAATACCCCCCCACATTCATTCCTTGCTTTTTCTGCTGGCTATCACCCTTTTATAGCTCATTCACTCTGTTGCTTTGATTCTCATCTCTTCTTGCCTCACAGCTATCAAGTACATGAACCTCTCAACAGCTGCCTGGAATCAGCCCTATTTCCCGTCTAGGACCCTCTCTGAACAGAATCCCTACTTTGCATCTCATCCTGCTTTGAAGGTCCTTCCTTCAAAGTCTTTGAGAAAAAATCTAGTCTCATCTGGTTGTGATGGCACACACCTTTATTCTCAGCACATAGGTGGCAAGGTAGGTGGATCTCTACATTCTTCACAGCTTGATCTATATAGTGTGTTGCAGCACAGCCAGAGCTATTAGGAGAAACCATGCTTTAAAATACCAAAGCAATAAAATCCAGTATTTTAGAATCCCACTCTACCATGGTACATCATTTTTAACAGATTCATTTAAGTGTTTTCAATGTATTTCAGAAAGAAATGAGCAGAGAACTGAAATGATGATTCTAGAAATGAAAGAATCCAACCACAGAGCACACAATGTATTAAAAAAGGGAAGGCTGAGTGACTAGTGTCTCTGGCTATAAACCAGATTGCAGCTTCCATAGGATGAAATCATGTTTCTATATCTCTCAGCTACACCTAGAACATGCCTGTCCACAAAAGTCTGGAAGCCCTGACTGGATCTCTCACGAGACACCTTCCCATTCCTCTCACTTGGTAAAACTTCCTCATTTTCAATTTCATCTTTACCTATTGGAATGCTGTTTTCCTTTCAAGATCCAGAACAAACAGCCATGTGATTTTTGCAGGATATTTGATTGCATTGTGAATTCTGAGATTGTGAACTAGCACATACTTTTAATCCAGGAACTATTTGTAAATAGGTATAAATAAACCCACCATAGATCAAGAGGTAAAGCAATTAACCAGTTGACTGGTAGTGAACATATGAAAACCCAGAAAAGAGATAGTTTGACTATATGCTGAAGGATATATAAGATTGTGGGAAAGGAGAAAATGCTCTTTCCTGTTGGTATCCATTGTGTGAAGTTATAACTCTTTCTGTCCTCCCCTACATAAGGCATTCTCTGATAGGCTTTAATAAAAGTCTCATGGCTATTTTGCTGAGCAGGAAGTAGAAGGCAGGGCTTTCTGGGACACATCCACAGAGGAATTAATAGATTTAATGCCTGTTGTTAAAAAGAACACTGCTTTGGTCAGAATAACTTCAGTAGTTAAAAGAAAAAATTAGGAGAGACTACACAACAGGTATTTTGGCAAACTGCTATAAATAATATGATCCCTAAGCAGAAAATACAAATCAATAGTGTTGAAATTGAAGATGTAGTAGAAATGGGATCATATGGAGCAACAGTTTCACCAAAATCTTGGTGTCCAGATTGATCTCCTCTGGAGTCAAATATTCAGCTTCTATTGGATTGGGACCTTATCTCAGGTGAAATAAAGTGCAGGATGGGTCGAAGGAAATAAAGTGCAAGAAGGGCAAATAGGAAAATTAAAACCATATGTTGCTAATATTGCCATGAACTTTTGGGGTTGTGATTTGTTGCATCAGTGGAAAACACAGATTAACGGTCCTCCAAACTCAGAAACAAACCATAAAATAAAGAATGCTTCTGAGAATAATATTAAAAGGTATTATGAAGAACAATCACAGAGCTTCCAGTTTGTCCATGAGCAGGACATGACAGGTATTGATCTTTCAATCAGCCTACCTATAAAATGGCTAACTGACAAGCGTGGATAGGTGGGTCATTGTCTCCAACAAAAGAAAAATTACAGTTACTAGAATGACTGGTACAAGAGTAGCTAAATGCTCAACACATTGAAGAGTCTACTGGTCCATGGAAGTCTGTGTTTGTTATAAAACAGAAATCAGGAAAATGGAGGATGTTAACAGATTTGAGGGCCACGGATGACTCAACCAATGGGCTCTCTACAGCCTCCAATCTCATTGACTTCATTGATGCCTAAGCCCTCACCTTTGACGGTAAAAGATTTAAAAGCAAGTCTTGCCCTAATCCCTTTGCATGAGCATGATGTGGAAAGGTTTGTTTTCTCAGAACATGTTAAGTTCTGGGAAACTGATGACTGCCTATCCAGACAGTTTGAGTTTTATTATGCTCTGTGCTTTGATTGGAAACCAACCACAATAGAATTCAGCCAGAACTGCTTTGTATAGTTAGTCACAATAAACTTGGACACAAATCAACCACCGAGCAGCACTTTCTACATCTGTGCATATAAGCTTTTATGGTTACTTGCCTTTATAAGCTGCCCCTAGGACAGATCCCCAACATAAGAGAGACACCTGTACAAATATAGGAAGCCATTTGGAGGAAAGCTTCCATTTTGAGTAGGGGCCAAATAAAAATTTAAGTTCTCAAGACCTTTCATGGAACTGACATTCTATTAGCAGAAATAGACATACATATGGGAATCTGATATCCTGGTTGGCAAGTTAAGATAATGTTAGGTAAGGCAAGTCCCCCACCAGAGTTGAATTCTGCAACCAATGAGAACAGGATAAATGTACAATACACACACTCCAAGAAAATCTCTGACGACTAAATCCTAACTAGTTGCCCTGACCTGTGGGGCATTCAACAGGAACTAGGGCAGGGGAGAGAGAGACTGAAAGAGACAAGAGACATGAAGAATGAGAGCAAGACAGTTGTATGATCAGGCTCCAAAAAATTTTACTTCTGGGATGGCAATATAAGCACAAGCAGGAGAAAGCTTCAAGGGAAGGGGAAGAGCCCTGAGCAAGGGAGGTCGGGTGGCAATATTCAGTTCCTGGAACCAAGGGTCACAATGTCCTCCACACCCACAAATATTCTTACTTTTAGACTACACATGTTCTCTTAGGGCTGTATGTGTAGTAATTTTCCATCAGGCCATGGCTAAAGCCATGGCCCCCAGCAACTAGTAGAATAATTTGCTCCAGATGCTTGTGTATTTGAGGTTTAAAAGCTCCACAGGATTCTGGCTGAGTATCATAGTTCAGCTCCTGAGTCTGAACTGTTTCCCTGATTGATCCGTGTTGGGGTGTTCATTCAATCAACCAACAATGTTGGACTGAAATGGGTGTCTGAGTGGTTTGTGCAGCAAATCCCAGACCCCAACATTACCTACTTATAATAACAGTTGTTCAATAAAGAGATATTATCAAAAAGTCTTACCACAAGGAATGTTAAACAGTCCTATCTTGTGTCAACATTTTACATAACAGCTGTTAGAAATAATTCATACACAGTTTTTTCCAATCTAAATTTCATCATTAGGTAGATAATATTTTACTGGCTCATTCAGAAGCAAACACCTTAAAAATTTAAAAGTAAAGAGAATTTTACATTGCTGGGGATTACAAGTTGCTCCTGGATATATATGAAGAGGTAATTCTATTAGTTATCTAGGATATAAAATAGGTCTACAGAAAGTTTGACCACAGAAAGTACAAATCAGAATAGATCAATTACAAACACATAATTATTTTCCAAAATTGCTAGAACATATTACTTGGCTATGGACCATAATTGGATTAACTACTCAGAAATTAAATAATTTATTTCAAACCTTACAAGGTAATAAGGCCTTAAATAGGCCTTGAAAAAGTTCACCTGGTGCTGAGAATTGGCTCTGGTAGAAAAGAAATTACAGAATGCACATGTGGACCATTTAAATCCAAAAGTGCTTGTATTTTGGTTATTTTACCTGCTTCTCATGTTCCCACAGTAATTCTTATGCAGAGAGAAGATTTTATCTTAGACTGGATATTTCTAGCACACAAACAGTGAAAAATAACTAAAGATCTAGGTAGAAAAATTTTTGAAATTAATTCTTAAAGGAAAAATGAGACTTCATTAATTAGGAGGGATAGGCACAGCAAAAACTGTAGTACCTTTGACTAATGTTTAAATTGCTTTATTATTGGCCAGGACCTTGTAATATTTGGGTGGGATTAATAAAAAAAATTCCCAAAAGCAAGTGACTTTACTTCATAAAAGAACTAATTGGATTATCCATGACATGATAAAAGGGTCACCAATTTCTGGAGCCTCTACATACTATACTGATGTAAATGAATAAGGAAAGGCAGGTTATAAATTAGGAAAAATAAGTAAAGTGACTCAGAGCCCTTATGATTCAGTTAAAAAGTCATAACTGTATACAATTCTCATGATATTATTAGATCTTCCTGAATCTATTGATATTGTTTCAGACTATCAATATGCATAGAGAATTGTTTTACATATTGAAATTTGAACTTATTCCAGATGATTCAGAATTAACTTTACTAGTTATTCAAATCAAACAAGTAATCAGAAATAAAAATCATCCACAGTATTTAATATATGTCAGATCTGCTACCAGGCCTTCTAGTAGAAGGCAATGATGAAATTGATCAGGTATGAATAGGAAATGTCCAAGAAGCTTCAGACATTCATAAGAAACACCATGTTAACAAGAAAGGTTTAAAAAGAGATTTTTCTATCACTTGGCAAGAGTCAAAGAAATTATAAGGGAATCTCCTACTTGATATTTGTATAAACAAATCACATTACCTTCAGGAAGTAACTCAAACTGCACACAAAAAAGCAAAATTTGGCAGATGGATGTGTCTTATTTTGCTAAGTTTGGAAAATTAAGGTACATGTACCATACCACAGATATATATACAGGATTTCAGTAGGCAACTGCTTATAGTTCAGAAAAGGTTGATTGTGTAATTACACATTTATTAAAAGTTATAGCTATTACAGTAATACCTGTACAGATTGAGACAGAAATTCTCCAGAATATGTCTTAGTAAAATTAAACCCTTTTTGTATATTATAATATAAAGCATATTATATCATTTAATCCTACAGTGCAAGCAGTTATAGAAAGATCTAATCACACATTGAAATATGATTAATGAACAGAAAAGTGTAATTAAGACTATAATTCTACAGTGCTTTATTTTTTTTTTCTTTTTTCTTTTTTAATTTAAAAATACATTATTTTATTTATTTTTTTATTTACATGTAAATTTCTCCTTTCCCAGGTTCCCCTCCAAACAAACAAACAAACAAAACCAACAAGAACAAACCCCTTTTGCCTCCCTCATCCCCATGCCTCCCACCCCACCCTCTCCCACTTATTGGCCCTGGCATTCCCATACACTGGGGCACAGAACCTTCACAGGGCCGAGGTCCTTTCCTCCTATAGATGATCGAATTTGCGATCCTCTACTATACACATGCTGCCAGAACATTCAGTCCCACCATGTATAGTCCTTGATTGGTGGTTGGGTCCCTGGGAGCTCTGAGGGTACTAGTTAGTAATTGTTGTTTGTCCTAAGGGGCTGCAAACCCTCCAGCTCCATAAATACTTTCTCTAACTCCTTCATTGGGGACCATGTACTCAGATCAATGAATGGCTGTGAGCCTCTACATCTGTATTAGTCAGGTATTGTCAGAGCCTCTCAGGAGATAGCTATATGCTTGTCCTTCCTTCAGTCTCTGCTCCATAGTTAATCTCTGCCACTCCTTCTGTGAGTATTTAGTTCCCCTTTTAAAGAAGGAATGAAATGTCCACCTTTTGGTCTTCCTTCTTTTTAAGTTTCTTGTGGGTTGTGTTGTTTTTCCTGTATTCCAAACTTCTGGGCTAATAACCACTTATCAGAGAATGCATACCATGTGTGTTCTTTTGTGATTGGGTTACCTCACTCAGGATGATACTCTCCAGATC
>JADRCD010212973.1:0-12365 GCA_019843815.1 Montemys delectorum
TGGTTAAGAGCACTTGTTGTTCTTGCAGAGGACCCGAGTTCAGTTCACAGCATCCACATGGTATCTCACAATGTCCTGTAACTCCAGGTCCAGAGAATCTGTCACCCTCTTTTGAGCTCATGGGCTCCTGCATATACATGGTGCTCACACATACACTTAGTTGCACATGCATACCCATAAAACATAAATAAATAATAATGAGAGACGGGGTTTCTCACAGGGCTGGAGTTTACCAGCTAAGCTAGGCTGACCGGCCTGTGACTGCAGGAACCTGCCATCCTTGTTACCCCAGGGCTAAGATTCCATCACACATCACTGTGCTTGGCCTTGTGTTCTGGGCCTTAAGCTCAATACTTATGCTTGCAAGGCAAGCGCTTAACCAACTCGACCATCTTCCCAGCTCTTTCTGAAGCAGGGACCTGAACACACTGTGAGGGAGACCACGGCCCTGGTCACAGAGCTGCAGATTCTCAGATATATTGTGATGAGCTACATCTGGTCTACAGCTCCTGGGATGGAGCTGGCATATGTCTTGAGCCTGAGCATATGGCTTGGGAAAGAGTGTGCCTGAGCCCTGATAAGGTACCACGTGACTTCCCATGTGATCTCTGGCAAGTCACTGGTCCCCTCATGGCCTCAACACTCACCAGACAGTGCAGAATTTGAACACAAATGAACTCTGAACTCACCAGTATCATGAAGACAGAACCAACTTCTTCCCATCACAGCTGATGGATCTTGTTTAGCTCCCAGCTAAGTTAGCCTAACCCTAGTAGGGAAGAAATGGTCCATCTGGAGTCAGAAGACAGCAAAGACCTGTGCAGTGAGACAACATCTCCAGGTGTTGAAATTATGCCCCAAGGTCTGCAGGACCTGGCTTATGTTATAGTGCTAGCTTAGCCTGCACAATCCCAGGCACCAAAAAGAGAAAAGAAAAAAAAAGAAACTAGGCTCTGAGAGGAATGTTGAAAACTCACAGAGGACATCGAAGGCTCCGGCCCTCAGTTTCTCTCCCACCCATCCCTACCTCCTTCTCCAGAAGAATTGAGTCTGACTAAAGATCTAGATCCAGGATTACCTCATTTTTTAAAACTGATGATACCTGGACCAGAGGGCAGATATTCTCATTAGGACTGAATATGCATGTACAGTCAGCCTTGAGTACCTAAGCATCACTATGTGCTGTTTCGCAAGCATACTTAAATATGTGACTTCAGACATACTTGCATCAATGTGAGCCTCTTGTTCAGTATGTTCCCACTCAGTCAGGTCTCTCTCAGGTGCATATGCCTTGGCGGGGGCGGGGGGGGGGGGGTCCCTGTTCAAGTAAGACTGGTGTATCAAGTCAGGCTTTGAAACATGAGTCACCACATGGTGGGCAGGAGCTTATGGGCACAATGGTGGCTGGGAGCTAATTCATCTTACTCACTAGGAGAGTCGAGTCACAGTGTTGTCCATATGGCTTCTGTGCAGACCACCCCCAGCTGTGTCTGTCTGTCCTTCTCAGCACCACAAAAGTAGAGGCTGAGTGAAGCCTCTGTAGTTATTCTGTGAGATGTAGGAATCTTCAGCCATGGACCGTGTGTGTGTGTGTGTGTGTGTGTGTGTGTGTGTGTGTGTGTGTGTGTGCTGAGAAAAGAGGACTAGTTTCCCTCTATGTGCAGGCCCTGTTCTGCTGGCTGAGGCTCGGAGAGAAAGGTAAATTTATTCTACCCCCAACCCTCTTAAGCCTTCTGCCTCTGACCTTGAGAAGTCAAGGTTCTCCATATTTTATATCTCTGAACTCACACCAGCCTCAGAGTGCTCAGGCCTTTAGCTTCATATTGAAAGTTATGCTATTGTCTCCTGGTTCTGCATTCTTCAGGATTGGATGGTGACACCCTGATACCCTCTCTAGCTTTCAGCCTGAAGACAGATTAACAAGAGACCCAAGTTCCTAAACACATATAATCAACCATATATGCATTATACATACATCTATCTTATAGTGTGTGTATATATATGTATATGTGTATATATATACACATATACATACATACATATATATATGTATACACATTACACATACCATTTGCCGGGAGCCATGACCTTAACCATGGCCTGGTGGAAAATTACTAGCTTACACATACAGCCCTGAGAGAGCTTGTGTAGTCTAACAGTTAGAATTTTTGTGGGTGTGGAGGACTTTGTGACCCTTGGTTCCAGGAACTGAAGATTGCCACCTGCCCTCCCTTGCCCCGGGTTCTTACCCATCCCTTGACATTTTCTCCTGTGTGTGCTTATATTGCCATCCCTGAAGTAAAGTTTCTGGGAACTTGATCAGACAACTGTCTTGCTCTCATTCTTCATGTCTCTTGTCTCTTTCGGTCTCTCTCCCCCCTGCCCTAGGACCCTGTTGAACACCCCGCAGGTCGGGGCACCATTATACATACATCTATTTTATTGCATGTAAATACACATGTACATACACATATTGCACAAACATCATCTTATTGTATATCCTACTGGTTCTACTTCTCGAGTGATCTCAAGTTTTATGTGTCACACTTATCATTTCTTCCCAAATACACTGTAAGTGTATCACTATCGAGAGTGCACCCACCAGGGCTGCAGAGCCCTTGACCGAGCCAGCACAAGACTGCAGACTCTCAGGCCAAGCTAATGACTGTCCAGTTGTCCAGCTAACTGTCTCTACACGGCTCTGAACATGCCATCCCTTGCTCCTTGCTCCCTGTGACCATATTGTCTCCACCCGGAGGGCAACATCATTTCTGGAGAACTTCTGAAGTGCTAACTTTATTAAGATTGATTTGGCCTGCCCGCCATTCTGACAGGTCCAAAAGCAAACACGGAAGGGCCATGGGGGAGATTTGGTCATAATTACCATCTTTAATTACTGCTAAAACATCAATTGCTCTTGTTCAATTAGCAGTGCGGTTTCAGGCATGGCAAACTTTGCAACACAAAATAAGCTGAAAATTGATTTCTGAACACTTAATGCAGATCTGAAATTGCTAACCTGATAAGGTTGTCATAGAAGAGCCAACGTGGCCAAGGAGGAACTTTACAGGGCTGTAATTGCCTCAGTAGAAAGATTAATAACTTGTATACTTACATCTTGTTCATCAAGTAGGAGGTATTCGTGGGGGAACAAGGAGAGGTGGATATGTGAAGCAGGAAGGCTGGGGGAGGGTGTTAACAAGGAGACTGGCAATTAGGCAGGAGAGAGCAGCAGCCTGCACCCAATGGTCCGTGAACAAGGACATGGCCCTCCGGGACGGCACACAAGAGAGGCAACTACCTGGGCTGACTGCCAGAGAGAAAAGACCAATGCAAAGCAGGTGGGTTCTGTCTCAGACAGGTCCCAGACATCTCTAGTCCCTCTCTAAGCCCTGAAAAGGGAGCTTCCAAGGTCAGATGCCTTTTCTATGCAGGATTCCTATGAAGGGAAAGGTAGAAAGTGATGGATGGGGAGCCACAGCTGCACCCCAGGATACCACGGCTGCTCTGCTATAGTGCTCGCCTCCCTTGTTCTGCTGCCTGGATCTTCCTGCCATGGGGCTGAGTGGACTACTGAGCGGTCATGGAAGGGTGAACAAGGAAGCATTTTATGAGCTACCAAGGGTTCCATGCAGCATGCAACTGTGGGCATCGTTATTATTGTTACGCTGGGCCTGTGGGTGGTGTGGGGAACAGGGAAAGAGTCTGAATAGCTTTGGAAAGACCCTTCCCTCTCTGAGTACTGTCATTTAGGCAGAGGGAAATGAAGAAAACATTCCATTTTCAGTTCATGAAACTAACATCAACTGAGCACTGATGTGTGCCAGGAATGAGGAAAAGCACTGGGTAGAAGCAAGGGGAAATAGATGAAAAGATAGATGGATAGACACAGAAGGAGAGAGGGGAGAGAAGAGAGAGATTATGCAGATAATAGATGGATGGATGATGGATGGATGGATAGATAGATAGGTAGGTAGATAGATAGATGGATGGTAGATATTAGATAGATAATAGATAGTTGATGATTGCTAATATATACACACAAATAGAAAGACAGATGAAGAGAGAGAGAAAATGTATAGATAGAGGTAGAAAAAGAGAGAGACAGAGGATCTGTGTGTTTACCATCTCAATATCACAAGGAGGCTGAGTTTGAGGTAATACTACCCTCATCTGGCATATGAGAGAAATTGGATTTAAAAGAGTTAAGTTACTGACCCTAAAGTCAGGCACCTACTCAATGGCTCTGCTGAAACTCAAACCCAGACCTCTCTGATGTTAGACAGTACACTCAAGTTCTGATCTCTTCCAAGAAGCATCTTGTAAACTCCTTGGTGTGTGTGCTGTGCCTGGGGCAGACATGAGCAGGATCCCAAACACCCTTGTCCCGCAGACATAGAGACGGACACTCACCCAACAGCTGTTTTCACGAGCATGGCCTGCAAACCCACCCCAGCTGCATGCCCAGGGCAGCAAGTGCTAACACTTGCTAACACTGGTTTATTTGGAGGCAGATTGTCACCAGGCCCTATCCCCTGTCATCTCTGAGGGACAGACAGCGGCATTGCAGATCCAAATTTTATTGGATATCTGCTTGCCCGATCCAAGCCCAGGGAAAGAGAGAGGATAACTTTCCAGTCATTCACCCTGTGGATAAATGGGCATGGAAGAAGCTTATGAGTATGAGCCCTCAAAAAACAGAGCAGTCAGAAAAACCTCCCCTGAAGCGGTGGTATCTGAGCAGGCTTTGCAGATGACCAAAAACTGTGCAGGGGGGATTCCCAGATACCTATATTTTGCTTGACATCTCTTCAACCAAATTCACAAGGTTGCAAGCTGTCCTATGACCCCCACATGCACACCACGGCTTGCACATACTTCCACATATGTACACAGACACATGTAAAATAAACGAATGAATGTAAAAAAAAAAATAAACCAAAACAATACATACAGATATAATTGGGGTAGAAAGAAGCCATGAGAACCTAAAAGTTATAGAAGAATTCAAAACAAAGACTGTCTTTGATGGAGTTAATACAGATCTATGAGCTCAAGCCAAAAAGCCAGGAAGGTCTGTGAAGGTCAACTGAGTGCAGATGACGCTGAGATCAGAGTTGTGGTGCAGAGTCAGATCATAGCCAAAAATCAGCACAAGAATGTGGACTTCCCCCCTTGTCCCTCACCACCTGTGGCAGTCAGGAGAGCTGCTCTTGGGGTCATGAGAGGAGGTGAGCTGGGACTGTCTCTCACTGGCTGCAACACTCATGAGAGCAGGCCCTGCACCTCACCTGGGTAACAGCAGAGCTGGCCCTGATGGCATGGCGAAGGCTCCGGTGAGCCAGCCCCAAAGGTGTAAGAGCTGAAGAGCTGGCCCAGCTTCTCATGGGCTGCAGCATGTGGGAGAGTGGGCCCATGCTGCAGGATATTTTATCACACTGTATGTTGTTTATTGGGGCGGGGGGACCTGGTTTTTAGTTGTGGTATGGCTCAGCTTTAGCACACACCTTTAATCCAAGAGTTTTCTGTGTTTTGTAATATAAAGAAATTCTGAATATTGTAAACAGGATGAAATAAAGTCAACCATAGATCAAGAGGCAGAGCAAGCAACCAGTTGAAAGGAAATGAACACAGGATTATTAAGGAAAAAACCACAGAGAATAAGGAGGAGTCAGGAAGGTGGATAGAGAGATGCGCAGGAAGTAGAAGGGATGGGCATTCAGTTTGAAGGACATTTTTTGAGAGAGGCATTCCTGATAGGACATTGGCTAAGGAAGAGGTCAGTAGCATGTTTTCTCTGTCTCTCTAAGCTAGCAGGCTTTTTCCCCAGAATCTGGCTCCAGAGTCTTCATTAGTAAAACTGAATGATTGGGATTTTGTTTAAGAACAGCAGGCCCAGTGCCTTGACTGAGCAGCCCAGCAGAGCTGACTCTGGAGGGCATGAGAGTAGAAGAGTTGATCCTGCCTCCTGCTAATGGAGGCATTGGGTGGCCTAGCTAGAGAGCAGTGCTGGAGGGCTACCCTAGTGGTGCAGATAAGGAGAGCCAGTGGGCTGACCAGCTCTGCTACCACCCAGGCCCAGATCCAGGGTTCTGAGTTGCCCCACCCCAAAATCTATACCATCTGTGAATGGTTGGGAGAGTGAAAGGACCCAAAGCTGCAGATCCCCATGACACAGGGCAACAATGGGATGACTGGGATGAGTTCCAGTGAGCATCCAATAGTGATGGTGTCACAGAAGCCAGAGGCCTTGAACCAGACCAATGACTCATTACAATGAACATTTGCAAGTGAAGATGTGTGGACAGAGGGATAGACTGTGGGACACACTGTGACATACTACAACTTCCACGGTGAGGTGTTTTTTATGCTTTGGGTTTTTTTTTTTTTCTGCTGCTGTTGTTATTACTGTTGGGAGTGGGGGGTGTGTGTGTGTGTGTGTGTTTTATCTTGGAGGAAGGTTGTAAGGGCAGATATGAGGTGGTGGGGAGATGCTCGGGACGAGGGTGCATAATGTGAAATTCACAAAGGATCAATAAAAAGTTTAGATAGATAGATAGATAGATAGATAGATAGATAGATAGATAGATAGATAGATGAATGTGGACTGCCAGTGGCAGCCATCCCAAGCCTGTCCCACCATGATAGAAACAGGGTCAGCACAGTATGAGGAGTCACACTGAAAGTCACATTTGTGAGAGGCAGCCCATCTATGAAGTGAAACAGGGCACAAAGGCTCTGTACAACGAGCTTGTCTGCAGCTGTCATTGTCAGTTGTCCAGTGACAAAGAAATCATAAAAGACCTCACACGGATGCTATCATAGGAGAATCCCTGGTGGCTGGATTATAATCTGGGCCCATAACTTCCACTCCACACCCAAAATACCATGCAAACAGCTGACCCCAGAAAGTTTCTCCTTATTTAATAAGTCGGTGATCAAAAATGAGCTGAAAACACAACAGCTCATGGGCTATAGAAAATCTGAGTTCATTCCTAGCACCCACATCCAATGCCTCACAATTACCTGTAACTCCTTCTTCAAAGGATCTGTCACCCACTCCTGGAATCTCTAGACATTGTGTTCAGTGTATACAAATCCTCATACATATGCATAATAATAAAAAAATCACCTTTTTTAAAAAAGAGACTGTGGTTGTTGCTCAGTGAAAGAGCAGTTATCTAGCATATTTAGAGCCTGTGGTGGTTTGGATATGAATGGCTCCCAGAGGCTCATACATTTGAATGCTTGGTATCCAGTTGGTGGAAGGATTAAAGCTGTGATCTTGTTGGAGGAGTCGTGTCTGTAGTGGACTTTAAGGTTTCAGAACCCCAAGCCAGGCCCAATCTCTCCTTTTGTTCTGCTGCCATGCTCCCTGCCATGATGGTCATGGACTCACCCTCTGAAACTGTAAGCAAGCTCCCAAAATGTTTTACTTTATAAGTTGTCTTGGTCATGGTGTCTCTTCATAACAATAAAACTGTAACTACAACCGAGTCCCTAGACTCATTCCTCAATGCTGTAAACGAATAGATAGATATTTGTTAAAGAGAGAAAGACAAAGAATAAATAGTTCAGGAACATTCTTGACAGGTAGGAGGATGTTGCCATGAACACAACACTGTGGGAATTTTAAACACCCAGTGGAGTAATTACTTCTATAAACCAAGAAAAAAAAAGGGGTATAAATCTACCTTAAAATACAGATAGATGTGCACATGACATATATCATAAGATTGTACTATTCAGAAAAAGTGTAAGAAAAAAATGTACATAAAACCAACAGAATATATAGGGGAAAGATAGGGGACAGATTTGGGAAAGGTGAGAGAAATTAGTAGGAATAAATAAGAAGTTAAAAGAGTGAGGCTAAGGGAATGGCTGGGTGGGCCAGCACAGTTGCTCTGCAAGCATGGGGACCTGAGTTCAAATCCCCAACAGCCAAGTAAAATGTAGGCCTGGCCACATGTGGAAAGCAAACACCAAAAGCCCCATTACTGTGGGTGCTGGAGAAGAGGGATGCCAGGGCTTGCTGGCAGCCAGTCTGCTTCAGATTCAGGAGGGACACTGTCTCAGTAGAATAAGGCAGAGAGTGATAGAACAGGACACTTAATGTTTTCTTTTGGTCTTCCTGCATCTACTTGTATATATATGTACACACACACACACACACACACACACACACACACACACACACATACAAATAAGAAAAGCAGACAATCAAACACACAATTCACAGGCCTGAAAAAAATCAGACATTTAAAAAATGATGTATTATAGCTTTCCAACAACAAGAAAGAACCAAATCAGAGGCTGAAAGGACCTATTGTGTCCCAGGGAAACACTGGTATGGAACGACCACATCTTGTAATGAAATAGCCTTCAAAGACAAAGGGTCCTTTGAACAGAACTGGATCAAATAGTTTATACAAGTGAGAAAGAAAAATAAGGTAACCTCAGAAGGTGCCACACCATTACGTGAGGCAAAGGAATAAAACATGTAATCTAAGAATGCTGCACCTAGATGAACTAGCTCAAGGACAGTCCCAGGAGATGCACGAGAAGGTGAGAACACTCACCTATGAGCTCAAAGGATCGCAAGGGTGAGAACAGGGGGCCATTAAACCAGCAGAATTGAAAGCCAGCCTAACTCTACATCAGTGCAGAGAGCACAGCCACAGGACCAAATGCAAAAGCTGTGACCTTCATCGGGCAAAAAAAAAAAAAAAAGAAAAGAAAAAAATGCTACAGCTGACAAAAATGGGCTAGGGAAGGAAAGTGGGCAGCTAGCAATGTTTGTTTAGAGTTGGTCATTTAAGAAACATCACAGAAGTGCTTGCACATTTAAAAGTGTTTTAAAATTAAGAAAAGCAATGTAATCAATTAGAAGAAAATGGTGAGAGGAAGTAAAAATTACAGTAATTTACTCTCTGAAAGTAGCCAAAAAGTATTAAGAAAAAGAGATGGGTAGACAGAAATGGACAAAAATATAGACAAAGATACTACCTGGGGGAAAGGCAAGCTTTGCAAATGACTGGAAGAAATGAATATACTAAACTCGAGTAGATCAAATAGAAAATGGGATAAAAAATTGAAAAACAACGAGGCAGCAATAAAACCAGAACATATAACACAAAACTCGATTTTAACAGCACCACCAAAAATAGCAAAAACCAAACATGCCTGTTATATTAATTTATGTGAATTTTATCAGTCAAAAAAATTTATTCTCAGACTGCATCAGAATTAAGCTCAAATTCCTTCTAGATCTTAAATGTACAATTAATTTGAGAGATTGGTAGCACAGAGAACAGAAACAGTGTACAGACACATGTAACAAAAACCAAGAAACACAATTTTGCAGGAGCTGGCAAACTGAACTTGAGAGAGGAGGGATCTTGATAGGGACCGGGCAAGTAGTAAGTACTTATCACCAAGAATATTCATGATTTTTGTTTATTTGTTTGTTTTGGTTGTTGTTGTTGTTGTTGTTGTTGTTGTTTGAGACAGGGTTTCTCTGTAGAGCCCTGGCTGTCCTGGAACTCACTCTGTAGACCAGGCTGGCCTCGAACTCAGAAATATGCCTGCCTCTGCCTCCCAAGTGCTAGGATTAAAGGCGTGTGCCACCACTGCCTGGCGAATATTCATGATTTAAATAGCATCACATCAACATATTTAAAGCAACAGCACAGGAAACTCAAGGAGAAATTGAGACACAGTAGAAGTCTGGGGTTATCCCAGTTAACCTTTTGGCCAAGGCAGAAGTAAACGAAAATAATTAACAGAAACATGGTGTGTGCGTGCGTGCGTGTGTTAGAACGACTTTATGAATATTTATGTCCTAGTCAGGGTTACTATTGCTATGATGAAACACCATGGAAAGGAAAGGGTTTCTTTGGCTCATGCTTCCACATTGTAGTTCATTACCAAAGGAAGTCAGGACTGGAGCTCCAACAGGGCAGGAACCTGCAGACAGGAGCTGATTCACAAGCCATGGAGGTATGTTGCTTACTGGGTTGCTCCTTGTGATTGGCTCAGCTTGCTCTCTTATAGAACCCAGGACTACCAGCCCAGCACTGTCCCAGCCACAGTGGACTGGACCCTCAAACATCAGTCACTAATTAAGCAAACACCCTACAGGGTTGTCTACAGCCTAATCTTATAGAGACATCTTCTCAATTGAGGATCCCTCCTCTGATGACTAGCTTATGTCGGTTAACTTGACATAAAACTAGCCAGTACAGTGTGTGTGTGTGTGTGCGTGTGTGTGTGTGTGTGTGTGTGTGTGTGTGTGTCAATGTATGTTGTTGTTGTTGTTGTTGTTGTTGTTATTGTTATTCAGCTCAATGCTCTAAATATAGGAAATTCAAGCTTCAAAAACCCTTGGCTACAAAGCAAACCTCAATATTCTCTAGAAACTAGACACTTAGAAGGACTGTGTCCTGAGGGTGTAACGTAAGAAACCTCGGAGCTTGAAATAAGACCTTCCCCTCACAATGTTTCATTCTCTCCTGTAACAACACTCAGAGCAAAGGAAACGCAAACTGAAATTCAAAACTACTTTACAAATAACCCTGACGAAAATATTCTCTGTCAGAACCTCTGCTAAAAGAGTAAAAGTATGAAGTAAAAAAAAAAATGAAATAAATGAAAACAAATAAGCACTGTACCAGAGAAGTTAGAAGACAATAGAGCTGAGCTATGAAATAGACAGCCAGCCCTGGTTACTCCACTGCTGACTTGAAAGGGATATATAATTAGCACATAATCCAAAAGGTGATTGCCTGTTTTCTTAAGCCAATAAAATAGATAAGCTATTAACTAATCTCTTCCAGCTGAAGATGGAAAACAACACCATCTCAAACAAAAGAATTTTATTTGAATTTAGAGGGTAAGCAGCATAGGGAGTGACGGAAGGTAAACAGGATGTGACATCATTCAACTCACTGTGATTTCAGAATGCGGACACATGGTGCATTTGCAGGAAGAAGTAAAGAAAGAAAACTAACTGTGGTGGTAAGCTAGTTTAACACATGGCTTTCTGCATGGCTTTCTACAGAAACCAAGAACAACTGTCAAAGTGCTAAAGCCTCTCTTAGAGCCCACGGCCAGATGTGGCACAATGGAAGACCTCTAACCAAGTCTTAAGAAGCAGATAATTCGGGTGCTGTGTAAACTCTTGGATAGAACAGCAAGGGTGGAGGTGAGGAGACAAACCTTTTAAAAAGGAAGATCGCATCAAGTGGGTGTAATGACTCATACCTATAATCTCAGCACTGGGGAAACTGAGGCAGAAGGCTCATAAATTTAAAGTTATCTTTGGCTGCAGACTCAGTTTAAGGCTGGTCTCAGCTACAGAGTGAGACTCTGACTGTGAACATAAATTGACAAGAGTGAGAGAAGAGAAGGAGGAAGAGAAAAAGGAGGAGGGGAAAAGGAAGAGGAGAGAGTACATATGTCCTCAAGCAGGAGGCAGGGGCAACGAGATAAAGAGTTCAAGTAGCCTTGAGTTCAAGCTCATAGCTCAGGATACATGAGACCCTGTCTCAAGAAAAGAAAACAGGCCAGTCTCTCTGGGCTGGTGTCCTGAGCGGACCTTGGGTGCAAGCTCTGCAGAAAGTCCCACAACACCCAAAGGAAGCTCCACTCCCAGGCGCTCTGACACTCTCAGCATCAGAGGTGAGGAGGACCCAACATCTGTCCCAACACCAGGAGTAACTGGGACCAGCAGGACCAGGCACACAGGAACTCCACCAGTAGAGTGGCTTGGGTTCCTTTTGGTTTCTCTGGGCTAGTGTCCTGAACGGACTTTGGGTGCAAGCTCTGCAGCCAGTCCCACAACACCCAGAGGAAGCTGCTGCACTCCCAGGTGCTCTAACAAGCTCAGGGTCACAGGATCCCAGAGACAGCTTGACTCTGAGGAGTTCTGACACAACCAGGATCACAGGAAGGACAGACTCCAGTCAGATTTAGCAAGGGTAGGTAGCACTAGAGATAACCAGAGGGCACTCGGGGCGGGGGCGGGGGGGTAAGCATAAGAAAATAAACAACACAAACCAGGGTTACTTGGCATCATCAGAACCCAATTCTCCCACCATAGCAAGTCCTGGACACACCATCACATCGAAAAAGCAAAATTCAGATCTAAAATCACTTCTCATGGTGATGATACAAGACTTTAAGAAAGACATAAATAGCACCCTCAAAGAAATACAGGAGAACACAGATAAAGAGCTAGAAGCTCTTAAAGAGGAAACACAAAAATCCCTTAAAGAACTACAGGAAAACACAATCAAACAGGTGAAGGAAATGAGCAAAACCATCCAGAATCTAAAAATGGAAATAGAAACAATAAAGAAATCATA
>JADRCD010212974.1:0-14062 GCA_019843815.1 Montemys delectorum
CCATGAATTTACCATTATGAGTGTCACATTTCACCATGTGGTTAGCTGGCTCAAAGCAGATATCGGCAGTGTCTAGTACAGAAAGCTGCTTATGCTAGGCTTTCTCAGCAGAGATCACAGGGGCATGTGTAGCTAGAGGGGAGTGAATGCAAGGGTATGGCACCAGGTTGGTCAGGAATTATGTCAAATACACATTCAGGGTCCCATCAGCTCTGAGAGAAGCAATGATGAGAGACACAATCTGGCTATCAAGTAAGATGAGTGTTCAATATTAAGGTTTCTCTGATGGATGTCATAATGGCCTCATTCACTTCCATGAAGGCACAATTGGAGTGCTTCAGGGTGGTGTGGGTGCTAAGGATGGAACTGTAGGGCTCAACAACAACAGTGGAAACTTAGGAGCAGGGGTCTGGAGAATTCAAGAGCTCCAGCTTGGACTTCTTTCCATAATTAACAGAAAGCCATTGCATCAGCTAGAAGGTAAACCCAGAGGCAGTGCCTCTGGAAAACTAAGAGGTCATGAAGATCTGTTTACTAGCTTGTGCATTTGGTCCAAAATAAAGTCAATTGTCTAATTGCCAATGGTGGATTGGCCATGGGCATAATTATGGACAGCTGATAAGCTACTCTGGTAAAAGAGCTGGCAGTAGGTACCCGTGTAAGTTTTGTCCATAACTAGATTCCAGATATAACAACACTGCCCCTGGGGCCATGTTTGCCAGCTCCTATCTTACCAAAGAAGGTGTTGAAGGAGTTATCTTTCTGGAAGGTCTTGTCTTGTCACTTGGCATCCAACCTGAAAACAGCCTGAAGGGCTTCCACCAGGCATTACTGATCTGGACACCAGCCTTGTCAACATGGATGGAGATGCAGTCATACATGGCTTCTACAGATTCATAGGTAAGTTTGACAGAACCAGACACCAGGTACCAGTTGCCAGCCCTGATAAGCCAAGAGTTAAGGTAAGTAAAATTTCTTGAAATTTTCTTATTTTGTTATTTTTGCATAGTTCCCCAAGCTGCCACTCCTAATTCCCTGTCCTTGTCCTTTCTGTGGCTGAGATTACAGGCATATATTATGACAACTGACTCAGGAAACATCTTAAAGTGACTTACATTGCATTTCAATATCCACGCCAGTTTCATTTGTACCGAATGAAGTTGTGAACTCAGTCCTTAAAAATAAAGTAAAATTAAGTAAAACAGGATATAGCTACAGAAAAAATGGGGTGGTAGGTGGATAGTTAACTCAGTTAAGATCATGTCTTGTTCAGAGGACTCAGTTGCCTAGAATTCTATTTCTAGGGTATCTGATACCTTCTATGTGCTCCACCAGCAACAGCAACAACATTCCAGTGGCATATATTCAAACACACACACACACACACACACACACACACACACACACAAATTTAAAGAGGAAAATATACTGAGTGAATTTTGATGATGACACTAAAACTATCCTATAGGTAAATTTAACAATCCAAAAGACATTTGTACATAAAATATAGAAAATTAAAGTATAATTTTAAGTATGCCTTTTAGTCTTAAAGTATGTGGAAATTTCTGAGTTCTTTTTTTTTTTAATTTTTTTATTTTTTTATTAAATTAATTTATTTTTTACACTCCATATTCCATTCCCATTCCCGGCCTCCCCCATCCACCCTCCGGATGCTCCAGCACACCTCCTCCCCAGCCCCTGTCTCTATGTGGATGCCCTTTTCAATTACCAATATTAATTTCAATTTTTCCAGCATTATATATTTTTAATTGATACCTGAGTATTTTGTTATGGGAAATTAGTACTCAATTGAGAGAGCTGGGAATGTTGCTCAGCTAATAAAATGATTGCTTAGGATATGTGTAAGAAACTACGATTTAGAAACACTATATGAATTTGACACTTTGGTGTAAACTTAAAATCTTAATACTGGGAAGATAGAGGAAAGAGGAGCATGAGTTTATGGTCATCTTTTGTTACACAGTGACTTCGAGGCTTCCATGAGATACATGAAACTCAATCTGAGAAAACAAAACTTTAATGAACCTGTAGCTTTTTCAAATTTGTCTACAATTTAGCAACTATCTAAGGTTTAATGTTACTAAATGAGGACCTAGAGTTGCCATTTAGAGTAGATCTCTGATCCTGTGATAATGAATGCAAAAGCTGCTCTCAGCCCATGCTTAAATCCCAGACCAGGGTTTACATCATGTGGTTTTGTGTCTGGAGACCTAAAACTGGCTCACCAGGAATTCATTTGCTGCCTGGGAACCCTGTGTCAGACAAAGAATTTATAACTACATGTAGGGATTGGTGAGATTGCTCAATGGTTAAGAGCACTTACTGTACTTGCAAAGGTCTGGGGTTTGGTTGCTAGCACCCACATGTTAGCTCACTACAACCCATAATGCTAATTTTTTTTGAATACATGGAATGGGATATTTCTGGCTAAAGTACAGAAGCTTTACTGGACTATGTAACTTGGGTTAATAAGAAGAAAGTTATTATTAAATTGAAAAAAATAAAAGATTTTGTTTGCACATAAATATCCATGGAACTAAAAGAACAAGTCACCAGAAAGACAGAATTCAGTGGCAACAGCAGCTGTGGAATTTGTAGTGGTAGCAGGTCATTGGCTAGTAAGAGGCTGTACCAGTTACTCGTGTCATCACTGTGACAAAATATCGAACAACAAAACCTTACCAAGGACATATTTTTCTGAAGCATCAGAGCACCATGGTAGAGAGTAGTGTGAAATATAATAGTTTCTATGTGGCTAGAAAATAGACTCAGGAAATACAGGTAGAACCAAGGCCATTCCCCCAGTGGCCTACCTCCAACTTCCAACCAACTTCAATCTTCTAGCTGACAACAAAGCCACCATATTATGAGTGTATCAAGAGGATTGGTCTATTAATTTTGGCAGATACTGTATTTTCTAATTATGTCTGGACAACTACAGTTGTGCCTCATAATCTCCCAGTAGTTTCCTAACCGAATTAAATCTTGTTTAATTTCCATCAGTTTTCTTAACTGCTCAGCCGTACTTCCCACAGTAATATTTTTACTTTATGCGGGACTTTTAAAAATGGAATTGCTCCTTATACAATATATATATGAGATAGAAAAAGATACATTCTAATATGCTTTGTGTATTTAGAACTTCTAGTATAAAAGGGATATTGATAGGATCAGTAGTGTCTAAACATTCTATAAACTTCAGAGATTTACAATGACTTTTTGTTATTTATTTATCTAGCATGTAAAACTATTGCCATTGCTGAGATGTGATGTTTATATTCTTTTTCTTGTTCTTTTTCCTGTTTTCCCTTCTTTTATTAACTGTATTCTCGTACAGTATAATCTGATCTCACTATCATCTCTCTCTATTCCTCCAACTTCTTCTCTACTTCCTCTCCCACTGGGTTCTACTTCTCTCTGTTTCTCACTAGAAAAAAGATGGTTTCTAAGAGATTACAACAAAATTAAACAAAATAAAATTTAATAAAATAAAACCACCATATCAAAAATCAGACAAGGTAAGACAACAGAAAAAAGAAGGATCCACAAGAGAAGGCACAAGAATTGGAGACACACTTGTTTACACATTCAGTAGTCCCACAAAAGTACTAACTGAAAGCTATTGTATATATGAAGAGGACCTGGGTCAGACCTGTGTAGGCCCTGTGATTGGTGCTTCAGACTGAGAGTTTCATGAACTTTGCTTAGTTGTTTCAGAGGGCCTTGTTCTCTGAGTGTTATTCATTCCCTCTGGCTCTTAAACCTTTTCTGCTTTGTCCCCACGCTTTATGTTCCAAAATATCTTGTCTCCCTCTCCCTCCTTTTCTCCTCTCTCATTCTCTGTCTCTGACTTTGCAATGTCTGTATGTGTGTCTCTGTTCTCAAATGCTGTGGGAGGAAGCTTCTCTGCTAATGGCTGAATAAGATGCTAATCTATGAGAGCAACAGAATATATTAATCATTTTATGTTTCTTTTTAGTTTTATTTTGACTAGTAATATTAAGTTTTACACTAAGTATTTTGTTCATATTTACCCAAGCAGCATCATGTATTGTTTTTTTTTCTCATGGAGTACCTTAAGTCAAATAAGTCATTGGTTGGTTACTACCACAAGATTTGTGCTACCACTGCCCTAGCATAGTCTGCAGGCAGGGTAGAAAGTTTGGTTGGGTGCTTACTTTTCTATTTTACTGGCTTACACAGTATCTTTCTGTGTCATAGTCATGAAGTGCCTGTATTGGAAGCTTTGCTTGATGACAAGAGATGGCCAGAAGGGTTCTGTCTTCCAAATTACTTGGAGACTTCACTAGAACAGCCTTCATATTTTATAGGAAGTTTCCATTGTACTAGGTTTCCATATAGTCCACAAAATATCCTTCAGTGGACTTCAGAAAGAAGTTCAAATATCAGTATTTGCATACAATATGATAGCATACATACATGACCCTAAAATTCCACTTAGCATCTCTTAGAGCTGATAAGTACTTTCAACAAAGTAGCTGTATACAAAATTCATTCACAAAAATCACTAGCCCTTCTATTTACAAACAGCCTGAGAAAGAGATCAGATAATCAACACCTTTCACAGTAGCCTCAATAATATAAAATATCTTGGAGTAAGTCTTACTGAGCAAGTGAAAGGCTCGTATGATAAAAAAAACTTGCTTTTCTTTTTAAACATTCTTTTATTGCTGTTAAGATAGTGTCTCCGTGAATAGGACAGTCTAACTTTTAATTCATGATAATCTAGCATAGCCTCAGAGAGTGCTGAGATCATATGCAAAAGCCACTATGCCTAGTTTTTCAAATCAATTTTATATAATATATATAACTGTCTATATATTAAATATTAATTTTGTTAAAATTCCTCAACAGTAATACAATTACTTTTATAAATGTCAATTCTTTTTTAATCCTTTAGCAATTTCCCATCTTGATCAATGCTACATATTACTCAGGGTACGAAGCTTGGAGCCTGGGATAGTAAGAATGTCCTCCCAGGGTTTAGCATAAAACTTGAACAAATCACTTAACCTCTTTGTCTCTTTCTGTTTTGGTCTTTACAATGGGATGACAGGATATTAGAAGTCATAGCGTCAGTGTGAGGGTTAAATGTGTTATTATATATAATGGTATAGATTATATGAAAGAAGAGCATACATCAAATCTTAACTTTTTATCATTATTATTTTCATTGTTTATAATGAAGTAACTGGATCAAATTGCTTTTCTATTGCTGAGGTTATAACCTGAACTTTAGTGATTCATTTGAAATAATATGCATGCCTGTATTCCTGATGAATATGCTTGAAACTCTTATGCTCTATCTGTTCCACTTATACCTGTGAAATTGGCAAAAATTACGGAAGTGTCAGATGGGTTTGAATATTCATTCCCAAGAGCTTTGGCCTTGTCTTGAATTAAAACAGCTTCTCTGTATTGATCTGTCTCTGAACTTGGCTGTCCTGTTAAAACTACATCTTTTCCCAGGGAACTAATTATTCATGTGTGCTCTTTCCATTTTCCGGTCACCAAATCTTCCTGTCCTGCACAAAATCTCTGCTGCTAAGCACAAGATTCGGTGGAAATGTATACTTCCAAGCTCAGGGATTAATGCTAGTACTAGTTCTTTGATCAACAGAGGACATCTAAAAAGGTCAAATTCTAGAGCAGAGAGTAAGAACTGAAGGACATCTAAAGAACACTTTAGATCATAAAATTCCTGGTTCTTTATAAAATAGCAATTCACATGTCAAAAATCTATATTGAACTGTTATGTGAGAAATTTTTATTTTGTCTGTTTATTATAATTTCAGGGGAGGTTTGCTATACCAGATGGAAATCTTCTAAATCATAATAAGCAGTGTTGGATACAATTACATGGGTAGTGACAGACTGTGCAAGAAGAAAAATTTGATGACTAATTACCATGAATCCCATAGAAGTATAAGGAAGTATTAAGTGTCCGGAAAAGGAAAGTAACAGGCCAAGAGGATTCTGCATGAAGTTCTGTCAGCAGTAACACTGAAGGCAAGTAAGTGACTCAGGGATGTAAAAGTGATAAACTCTAGTGGATTCCACTGAACGTTCAAGAAGAAAGAGGGCTGAGAAGCACACAACATTGTATCAAGGAGTATCAGTTAGTGCAATGGACAGAGTACTGTTGTAGGTTAATAAGTACTTTAGGGCAGGTTAAAGACAAAGCAAGAAGAAACAAAATAGAAATGAGTAGACAAATAGGATAATAATTGGCAGAAAAATAGAGGAGGGGAAGTTTTTCATATGTGTATTTATGAATACAGAAAGAAAAACAGATGGAAAAGAAAATACAAATATATTTCTCTTTTCGCACAACCTATCATGCTATACTGTGGAGTCAATTGGTCATTTTGACAAGAAAGATATCAGGTGATACTTATTAATACTAACTCAGCTTAATTAAAGGAGATACATCCATGTAGTACAGAAGGTTTTTCTACACAAACTTAGAGTCATACAATGGGAGAAATGGAACTCTGACAAGCTCTGCTTTTGAGGTACAGCTCCTATTGACAAACTTATTGTACTTTTTTCTTTATTCTCTGTGGATGTTTATTAACATATAAGTTATTCATATACATAGCCAGTAGGAATATTCTAACAGACTTTTTAAAAGTACCAATCTTCTATGACCTGCTTTTGATTAACCTCTTGTGTTCTGTTCCTTTGTGGTTGAGCAGATTTGAATTGTTTATCCACAGTGTTAACATTCAACAATGCAGATATTCTTCATTTAATCCTTTCTGAAATAAAAGACATTTCTGATAAAGAGATTTCCATTCATTTAAATATAATTTCCTGTTATTATTTTATCACAAAATTATTTTTCTCTAATATTGAACCAACCTAAAAGCTCTAAACATGATTAAGCTGTATTAGTAATTTTGACAGCATTTTGCCTTTCCTGCCATTAGAAATAGTCCATAGTATTTAAAAATTTTAAAAAGAATTAAAATAAATGATATTCAGTCCTTATTATCAGAACTTAATAGGTCTTTAAATGATAAATTCTTATGAATTATTTGTAAACAACTAAATTTCCCTTTTTCATTATTCTCATCCTAGGAATCTACTGAATGGACCACTTTCTTCTCTTGCATGCATCGTTACGAATGTAGGTACATTAACTATAGTAAGAAGGGATTCTCTCATTGGAAGAAGGCATGATAATAGTATGATGAGAACAGGGCCATATTCTAGAGGAAAGTCAGTAGCTTGATCAGATGTGCCTTCCTTCCTCATAGTAACTTTTTTCTCGAGTTACCATCAAAGCAAGGAAAGTGCAGGGACTTCTTCAGCTTTGCAAACCTCCATGCCCGACCCTGGAATAGCAGCATTGAGTACATGTTGGTACATATTTTCTAGAAAGAAGAGACTGCAAACTTTATGAACATGCTATAACCTTGTACTTGATAACAGTTTATTCTAATGGAAGTTCAGAAAGATGTGCTTTCAAGAGACTATATTATATATGAAGGCAACAAAGCTGAATAAAGTAGAGAAGAAGGAAATTCATACATTGTCACTTATTTGCCATAACATGCTGGTGGACTCAAACATATAAACATTCTGCCTTAACATCATGAGCACTGGAATTAAAGGGGTTTGCTGCCACCACCGTCACACACTCCTCCTTCCTACCTCCCTTTTTTCTCTTTCTTCCTTTCTTTATTACTCCCTCCATCCCTCCTTTGTTCCTTCCCTCTGTCCTTCCTTCCTTTCTACCCACTTGCCCTCCCTCCCTCTTTCTCTCACTTCCTCCTTTCTTCCTTCTCACCCTATCTCACTCTTCTCTCTCTTTCTTCCCTCCTCCCTCCCTCTCTCCTTCCTTCATTCCTTCCCTTCTCTCTTCTTTCTTCCATCCCTTCCTCCAACCCTCATCTCTTCCTTCCCTCTTACCTTTTATGGTCATTCTGTTTCTATTGTTCAGATCCTCCTTAATCTTCTGCATTTAGGTGTTCCTTCACTCTTAGCCCTTAAAGTAGGGAGAACTATGGTTTGTGCTTCTGTTCATTGTTCTCTTCTATTTCTAGTTTATATTATGAATTATTGCCTTCAAAAATAATCTTGGGGCCAGGCATGATGGTACATGCTTTTAATACCAGTACTGGTGAGACAGAGTCAGGTGGATGTGTATAAGTTCTAGGCCAGCCTGGAATATACAGTGAATTCCAGGGCAGCCAAGGATGCAGAGTAAAACCCTGTCTCAACAAAACATGTTGATATTTGACCTCTCAAGACTACCATATCAGATTCTTTGAGCCTAGCATTCTTTGTCCCAGTTGGTAGCTACAATGCCATCTACCCTGTTATTCCTCGTCTCTTGAGACCCTTGCTTTTCTTACACTGCAGATTCAACTCACCAACTCTATGCATTTCACCTTGATTGACTTCAGACAGGTTTCTGTGTGTATCCAGCCACCACTCCAACAAGACTACCATTTCTAACCTGAGAAATGACAGACGCTTCCTTAGTGATTTCTCTGGTTCCAGAACCACAGCCTGCTTTTTTCCCAGGAGTCCAAATAACAGAAACTATCAACTTAGTGTGTCAGTCTTCTGCCAATTACTCCTCAGACCAGATTGTTTCATGCCTTCTGAGATCTGAAATGACCTAAACACTGGCCACCCCTCTGATGATGGATTGCAAACTCAACTCCTCTAACCTTTGCTACCAACACCATCCCTGATTTTCAAAAATGCTAAGTTTTCTTATCCCTAGGTTTCAACTTCTTAGATGTTTATTGCCTATTCAAAAAGATTGTTTCCCACTTCATTATCTACCATACCTATGACGTGTGTGTGTGTGTGTGTGTGTGTGTGTGTGTGTGTGTGTGTGTTTGCTAGTGCATCTTACTATCTAAGTCTCTCCACCAGTGTCAAATTCTCTGGCCTGTTTTTTCCCCCAGTTTTCAGGAGGTTCACATAGATTTTCCGAGGATAAAATGATTCATCAGCTTCTTAGAATATTCAAATCATGTGTTATGATTTAAATTATGTTTAAATGTTAAATACTCTTACAGAGCTCTCTTGAACAACCCTGAATAATTGTGGTGGTGACTTATGTTCTTTATTTTAAAAGAACCATTTACCACATTTTAGACAATAGGTTTTGCTGCTGCTTCCTGGCAGGTTGACTTTTCCCAAGCCCAGAAAGGTTTACTTTCTCATTCTTTTAATCCAACATTCCTAGGAGTTCTATTTGGAATAAAAATGTATAGCATGTTTTCTGGGTATCCATAGAGTTTATTATTAATGTGTTTACTAAATTGAGGGTATCTTTATTTTTATTTTTGAGTGCAACCTAGTTAGGGATAATCTGTTCTCTTATTTCTGGATTCTGTTTGGTGATATTATTTGGGTTTTGTTTTTCTATAAATATTTATAAGATTGTGGTTTATTATTATTACTGCCATAAGAGCTACTTTGAAGTAGGTATTGTATTGCAGCTGCCAGCCTGATGATTCTTTGGAATTCAATAGGAATCATACAAATCTTCAAAAGCTGTTAAGTGCATTCACAACAATCTATGAAAACCCTACAGTATGGAAATTATAGTAACATTGAAATTTGAAAACTGAAGACTATGTTTTACATGTCTGGGAATTCTCTAACATAAGGGTTCAAAAACACTCTGATCATTTCATTTTTTGATGAATTTGTCCATAAGTATCCTTGTACACTTTTAAAATAAGATTAATCTAGGTATTTTTTATTCAAGAGCATAAATAAATTAGCATTCAAAATTTCTTTTGTTTAATCTTTGTCTTTAATGTGAATTATGATTTAAAATGACTCTCTAAATGAGTTGTAGTATTTGCTTTTCAAAATCCTAGAACACTTCATGTATTCCATTATTCTTTTTTGTCGTTTTGTTTTAAGTTGTGAAAAGATAGGTTTTCAATTGGTCAGGGCTCTTTCTTGAAGCTGAAAAATTACTGATTTTGATGTCTATATGTTTCTTAGTCATTAATTTGTTTGTGTGTGTGTGTGTGTGTGTGTGTGTGTGTGTGTGTGTATGCAATGTTGGGTGTACATATGCATGCTCATATTCTTCAGTTACTTTCAGCAGATTTTCTGAGAGAGGCTCTCTTTTTAATTTATTTTTTATTTTTTATTGAATATTTTCTTTATTTATATTTCAAATGTTATACCCGTTCCCAATTTGCCCCACTCAGGGAAACCCCCTATCCCATTCTCCCTCCTCCTGCTTCTATGATGGTGTTCCTCCAGCATCCACCTAATCCTACCTCCCAGCCCTCAATTCCCCTACACTGGGGCATTTATTGAGCCTTCATAGGACCAAGGATCTCTCCTCCCATTGATGCAGGCAAGGCCATCCTCTGCTACATATGCAGCTGGAGCCATGGGACCCTCCATGTATACTCTTTGCTTAGTGGTTTAGTCCCTGGGGGATCCAGGCGTTCTGGTTGGTTCATATTGTTCTTCTTCCTATGGGGTTGCAAACCCCTTCAACTCCTTCAGTCCTATCTCTCTCTCCTCTATTGGGGACCCCACCCTCAGTCTAATGGTTGGTTGCAAGCATCCACCTCTGTATTTGTAAGGCTCTAGCAGGGCTTCTTAGGAGACAGCTATATCAGGTTCCTCTCAGCATGCACTTCTTGGCATTCACAATAGTGTCTGGGTTTGGTAACTGTATATGGGATCAATCCCCTGGTGAGACAGTCTCTTGATGCCCTTTCCTTCAGTCTCTCTACTCTACACTTTATCTCCATATTTGCTCCTGTGAGCACTTTGTTTTCCTTCTAAAAAGGACTGAAGCACCCACAGTTTGGTCTTCCTTCTTCTTGAGCTTCATGTGATCTGTGAATTGTATCTTGAGTATTTGGAGCTTTTGGGCTAATATCCACTCATCAATGAGTGAATACCATGTATGTTCTTTTGTGGCTGGATTACCTCATTCAAGATGATATTTTCTAGTTCTATCCATTTGCCTAAGAATTTCATGAATTCATAGTTTTTTTTTTTATTAGTTTAGTCTGTTTTTTATTGGATATTTTTCTTTATTTACATTTTAAATATTATGCCCTTTCCCATTTCCCCCTGCTTTGGGAAACCCCATATCCCATCATCCTTCCCCCTGTTTCTATGAGTGTCTTCCTCCATTCACCCACCTAGTCCCACCTCCCCACCCTCGATTCCCCTACACTGGGACTTCTCTCTAGCCTTCATAGGGTCAAGGCTCTCTCCTTCCATTGATACCTGACAAGGCCATCATCTGCTACATATGCAGCTGGAGCCATGTATACTCCTTGCTTGATGGCTTAATCCATGGGAGTTCTGGGGTGACTGGTTGGTTGATATTGTTGAAGAAAAAACCCACATGGTCATTTCATTAGATTCTGCAAAAGCATTTGGCAAAATTCAGCAGCTCTTCCTGTTAAAAGTCTTGGAAAGATCAGGCCCCTATCTAACATAGCAAAAGCAATATAGAGCAAACCAGTAGAAAGCATCAAACTAAATGGAGGGAAGTTTGAAGCAATCCCACTAAAATCAGAGACTAGATAAGGCTGCCCACTCTCTCCCTGTCTGTTCAATATAGTACTTGAAGTTCTAGCTAGAGTAATTAGGCAACAAAAGGAGACCAAAGGGATACAAATTGGAAAGGAAGAAGTCAAAAAATAACTATTTGCAGATGATATGATTGTATACTTAAGTGACCCCAAAAATTCTACCAGAGAACTCCTAAAGCTGATAAACAACTTCAGTAAAATATCTGGATATAAAATTAACTCAAACGAATCAGTAGCCTTCTCTACTTAAAGAATAAACAGGCTGAGAAAGAAATTAGGGAAACAACACCCTTCATAATAGTCACAAATAATGTTACATACCTTGTTGGGACTCTAACCAAGCAAGTGAAAGATCTATATGACAAGAACTTCAAGTCTCTGAAGAAAGAAATAAAGTAAGATCTCAGAAGATGGAAAGATCTCCCATGCTCAGGATTGGCAGGATTAATATAGTAAAAATGGCCATCTTGCTGTAAGCAATCTACAGATTCAATGCAATCCCCATCAAAATTCCAAATCAATTCTTCATAGAGTTAGAAAGAGAAATTTGCAAATTCATTTGGAATAACAAAAAAACCCAGGACAGCAAAAATTATTCTCAACAATAAAAGTACCTCTAGTAGAATCACCATCTCTGACCTCAAACTGTACTACAGAGCAATCGTGATAAAAACTACATGGTATTGGTACAGTGACAGGCAGATAGATCAATGGAATAGAATTAAAGACCCGGAAATGAACCTACTCACCTATGGTTATTTGATATTTAACAAAGGAGTTAAAACCATCCAGTGGAAAAAAGATAGCATTTCTAACAAATGGTGCAGGTTCAAGTGGCTATCATCATGTAGAAAAATGGAAGTCCACCCGTTCTTATGTCCTTATACAAAGCTCAAGTCCAAATGGAATAAGGACCTCCACATAAAACCAGATATACTGAAATTTATAGAGGAGAAAGTGGGGAAAGCAATCTATAGACTCTCTCACTAAACCTGGCCTCACTGGTGAGATTGGCAGGAGAGCACTGCCCCTCCCCTGCCAGGATTTCAGGACTGTGTGGCTAAGCCTGTACTTACTGGAATGCTGGGGATCCAGGTTCACACACTCAGGCTTACACACTGAGCTATCTGCTAAGCCCTGCTTAGATATTTTTAAAAATATGATTATCCCTCCATCTATAATACACTTTCAGATTTTATTATTAAAAAGTGTTTGAAGCACTTATGAAAATTTACAAAGTTCTAGGATATCCTCATATCTAGACTTTCTTTTTGTCCCATTATCTTTGGTAATGTTTATCACTTCTATCTTAGTTAATCATTCCTAATGTTTTGTCTATTGTTTTCTTTCAGAAAAGAAAGAGACTTGGGGCTTTGATACAATATTATTTTTTTGTATTTTGTATTTTAGTGATTTAAAATTACTCTTCATTATTCTGTATTTCCTATTAAACTTATGTCATTATTTTTTCAGCTTTTCAAGTAACCCTGACTTTTTTTTGTTGAGCTAGGGTTTTCACTTTTCAGGTTTGAGTTGTCTGGAACTTGCTGTATAGACCAGACTAGCCTGAAATTTGCTATTTAGATTTGGGTGATCTAGAAAAAAACCTCAAAGATCTACCTGCTCTGTCTCCTGAGTGTTGTAGCTAAACATGTGCCTCAACATGCCGCTTTTACATATTTTTATTATTATTATTTTATTTACATTGCAGATATTGCCCCCCTCGGTCCCCCCCCCCCTCTCTCTCTCTCTCTCAGTTTCTCATCCCATTCTTCCTCCCCATTGCCTATGAGAGGGTGTCTTACCTCCTGTAGCCGGCCTCCCCCTTCCATGGGGCCTCAAGTCTCTCTAGAGTTAAGTGTATCTTCTCTCACTGAGAGCTGACCAGGGAGACCTCTGCTTTATTTGTGCCAGGGGCCTCAGACCAGCCCTTATATGCTTCTGGTTGGTGGCTCAGTGTTTGAGAGATCTTAGGAGTCAAGGGTTAGTTGAGATTGCTGGTCTTCCTATAGGGTCACCCTCCTCCACAACTTCTTCAAGCCTTTCCCTATTCAACCACAGCTTCAGTCCATTGGTTGGCTGTAAGTATCTGCTTCTGTCTCAGCTGTTGGTTGGGCCTCTCAGAGGACATTCATGCCAGGCACCCCTCTGTAAGCACATGATAGCATTAGCAATAGTGCTAGGCCTTGGTGCCCTCCCTTGAGATGGATCCCAAGTTGGGCCAGTCATTGGCTAGCCCTTCCTTTAGTCAATTCTCCATTTTGTCCCTGCAGTTCTTTTAGACTGGAACAGTTTTTGGTCAGAATCTTGGCTGTGGGTTATTAACTGTCTCTACACTTTGAGGTCCTGTCTGTTTACTCGAGGTGGACTCTTCAAATTCCTTCTCCTCAGTGTTGGGCATTTTGGCTACAGTCATCCCTTAGTCCTTAGAGTCTCTCACATCCTGAGTCTCTGGTACCCCCCCCCCC
>JADRCD010212977.1:0-15289 GCA_019843815.1 Montemys delectorum
CCGCCGCGCCTCCTCCGGGCGGGATAATTGAACGCGGCGCGCAGGAGCCTCGCGTTGGCTGCCCAGGCCCGGCTAGAACGTGTAGCCGCTACCGGCCGTGCCTTTGTCCGCCGCCCGAGCCCGCCAGCCCCATGGAGCGCCCCGCGCCGTCGCGCCTCGTCCCGCTGCCGCTGCTACTGCTCGGCAGCCTCTCGCTGCTGGCGGCCCGAGGTAGGGGCGCCCCGGGCCCACGGCCCCGCATTAGGTCCCCACCCGGGCCCCGCGCTCCCTTGGAAGTTGGCAGCTCCCGACTCTTCGGAGCGCGCGCTGCACCCAGAGGGGGGCGGTCATCGCAAGGTCCCCAGAGCTGCGTGGAATCCAGGCCCACGACCTCCCCTCCCCAACCATACTTCCGGCTCGGCTCCAATGCCCTCCTCGCTAGGGGGACTTGCTTTAAATTCTTTTACCTTCCAAACAGATCCTCCTGCGGGTTCAAGCCGCCACATCCTCTGCTGGTGAAGGCAGCTTGAAGACCGCCTGCTGGGCCGTGGGGGTGGGAAGTACTCGGTACTGGAAGTAACTTTAGTGCATCTTTTAAACCGCCTCCAGCCCCTACCCTCGGGTGCAGGGGGTGGGGGCGGGAGCAACTGTTGTACCCATTTTGCCCCTGAGCAAACTGAGACAGGAAGACCGAGCAGTAAGTTGTTTAGAGATGGGGGGACAGAAAGAAAAGAGAAAATAGAGAAACGTCCCAGAGGCTAAGAAGTTGGTCACCTCTTCCCTGCTGGGCCACCGGAGTACCTTTTAGCAGACTGGTGGCCCAGAACCTCTTCCCAAGTACAGGAAACTTAGAATGGAATAGGGTCCATCTAAGCTGTGCTTTTCTGAGTCCAAAAGCTCCAAGGCCTAGCGGCAGGCACTTCACCTGTCTATCAGAGAAGCTGTGGGGTTGTAAATCTGACCTTTAACCTCTGATTCAGGAGTTCTCGGAGACATGCCTGGCCCTCCTGGAGTCTTTGTTTCTTCGAGGGGTGGGGGCAGTTCCACACCACCCTCCTGATCTCTTATTCTTTATCCCTGGGTTAGCTTAGTTTCTTTTCAATTCTTTGACCCTTCTGGTCAAAAGGTCACGGGTTGTAGATAACAAACGACTGGGTGGAGTCTTGAGAGAGGCAGAGGGGAGGGAGAAGGGACTGGCTAGTTCTGAATCCTGGAGGAGTTCTGGCTGTTCTGGGCACTGGCTGCAGCCTTGGCACATCTTGGGTCACTTCTTAGTGTAGGAGACAGGGTGGGTAGGCTCCTAGGTCTCTGTTCGTGCCAAGAGCTTTGCAGCCCCTCGGAGTTCCGGGAGGTTTCTTGGAGCAGACTGTGCTTGGACACAGATGGTGAGGTGGGTCTGTGGGCCAAAGAAGGCATTTGAGTCTCCTGCCAGGGAGAGTGAAAATCAGAGAGGACTTTTAATAAGGGAGGAGCCACACCGTTGCAAATGGCAGGGACCTCTGAGACCCCAATATTGCTGCAGAGAGGAGACAGGTGGAGAGATGTGGTACTCAGAGTTGTGTGTGAGCACTCACACTTGCTAACCTGGAGTCACTCAGGCTTGCAAGCATCATTCTTCATAGAAAAGCTTTGACTTGAAGCCAGCCAACGTAGAACATACCGGGACTCATTTTGTGTCTTGTAGGGGCAGCTGCCTTGAGTTTGATTAGTTCATTTTGTTGTGGTCTTAGAAAAGGGTTTGAAGCTGCTTGACTCCGTTCTGCAGCTTGTAGCCCTGTAAGGCCAGGAGACCCTGATCTCAGGCCCCAGAGAGCTGTGGGGTGGGCAAGAGAACTGACAACTAAAAAGGACCTTAGGGAAACCAGTCCGGCAGAGTACCCTGTCGCTAATCAGCTGTCATTCACTTGGCCACCAATGGGCTGTGTGGTCACCTATATGCAGAAGAGCCCTGACTTTTCTTGCTAAGGGACAGAGTCAGCCCGTGATTGTCCTGTGACTATCTGTCCTGTTGGGCTTGGCTGCCTCAGAACCAGCTGAGGGTGTGGGGAGGGGGGAGGTGTTGGGAGAAACAGTTGTGTTTTCTCCAAGGCTCTCTTGGCCTCTGGCTCCAGCTTGCAGTTTCCGACTGATTAAAAGAAAGTCCTGTTGGGAGGGAGAACAAAGGCCCTGAGCCCTTGGCAGAAACATGTGGCTGTGAGCTGAGCTCCTGGAAGTTTCCCAGTCAGGAGGTGGAGACTGGAGGCAGGAAGATGCGGCTGGGGGTTGGGAGAACCCTGGGGGCAGCACCGAGACCTCCAGGGCTTAAAGTTACTAACTCGAGTTGCAGTTTTGGAGTTGGTGTGTCTGTGCCCAGCCCCGCTCCCCACCCTGGAGTCCCACTGTGAAGGGCAGAAGTCGGGGAAGCCAGCTCCCCAGCTCACTCATCAAATTACCAGGGTACCTATTGCTTTGGAAACCCGTTTTCCTATCTACAGAAAAATCCGGTGGAATGGCTGGGTGCTTTCCCGTTTATAAAACACGATAACAGATTCCCACTCGTTAGGTTGCCCTCAAGGGTTAAGGAAGAGAGCTAAGCAGCAGGAGAGCCGTCTTGGGCCCTTCTCAGTTCCTGCTTTGGACCTTCAAACTCTTCCTGAAGGAGCCCCAGACTTCAGCCCTCACAGCCCTGGTGGTGAAGGTCAGGCAGAAGCATTCGCTAAATAGCTGCCCAGGGACAGCACCTCGCCAGACGCTGAGGTTTCCCGGATGTGGCAAGGGATGAGACAAATTCAGCCCTTTCCCTTCATGTGGTTCATAGCTTCCAGGAGATCCAGATAAATGAGCCAAGCCCTAATGGCTGAGTCAGGGGAGACTTTCTGGAGGAGGCAATATGCACCCATGGTCTGCAGAAGAGAATTTACCTCAGTGTTTGCTGGGAAGAAAGTGTGCATTCCTGGCAGGAGAAAGAGCCTGAGCAAAGTCCTGCTGGCAAAAGAAAACTTGAGCGTCTTAGTCATTTTTTCAGTTGCTGTGAAAAAACACTATAGCCAAGACAAATCCTAAAAGAAAGCATTTAATTTGGGGATCAAGGTTTCAGAGAGTTAAGAGTCCATGGTCATGGTGTGCAGTATGGCCACAGGCAGGCATGGTGCTGGAGATGTAGCTGAGAGCTTGCATTTAATCCCCAAGCAGAGTAGGGCAGGGAGGGGAGAGAGTGGGAGTGAGAGAGCAGAGTGAGCTAGCTAACTGGGAATGGTGTGCGTGCGGACTTTTAAAACTTCAAAGCCCACCTCCAGTGACACACCTCCTAATCCTTTCCAAACCATTCCACCACCTGGGGACCAGGTATTCACATACATGAGTCTATGAGGGCCATTCTCATTCAAACCACCACAGTGAGATACCCAGGAACATAAAGGGGCTCTACCCTACCCTTGTGCCTGGGGAAGCCCCCTGCTTGTAGCTCCCTGAAGGTCTAGTTACCTAAGCAAAAGGCATAATGGACAAGTAGTTTTGCAGATAACACTTTGGGGTAACATGAGAGTCTGCCAGTACACTTTTTTTAGATTTGCTTACTTTTAAATTTGATAAGAGTTTTTGCAAAAAAAAAAAAAAAAAAAAAAAAAAAAAAAAGAAAAAAAGGAAAAAAAGGTTTTGCCTGGATGTATGTGCACCATGTGTATGCAGTACCTGGGAAGACCAGAAGAGGGCATCAGATCTGCTGGTACTGGAGTTCCAGACAGCTATGCGCTGCCATATGGATTCTGGGAACTGAACCCACATCTTGGGTAAGAGCACCCAATGCTTTTATCTTCTAAGTCATCTTTCTAGCCCCCAGTGCATTCTATCCAACAAAAGACTCTCCTTTTGTGAAATATCACATCGTAGCAATTTGATGAATAGCTGCTTTGACATAGGCTGCGTGGGTCCAATTTCTTTGAGATGATCTCAGCTATGGCTGTGTAATAAAATAGGGTGGGAGGAAAGGAACTTTTTCAAAATCTGGATAAGGCATCTGCCCCACTCAGGGTGAGCAAAAGTGCTGTTTCCCAAGCTGGACAGGCCTTGCCTCCTTCCGCCTCAGGCTGGTCCTGAGTAAGGTTGGGTCAGCGATGGAGCTGGTGTGTGTATGTTTCCGGGGGGGGGGCGTATACGGGGGATCACACCCCAAAAGAGCGTAGGAGGCAGCTAGACTCGGTTCTGAAAGTGGCTCAGGATGGGTGGCCCAAGCCTCCTTTTCTCAATGTCAGTCAGCTTCACTCTGGTTAATGCAGTTCTGGGCTGTTAGGCCAACTCTCGAGATTCCTATCTAAGAGCTGACACCCTTGTGAGGTCTGTGGGCCAGTATTTTTCCGGGGTCTCTTTTTTGCTTTCAGTCTTCTTACCTACTGGAGTTAAGATAGACTGAAGTTTGCTTCATGTGTGAAGTCCTGCCTTTCCTTTTGGCTTGAAAATTCTCTTGGGAGAATCCATCACTAAGAGCCAGTACTGCCTGTAGCCTTGCTGAGAGTGGCTATGGGACACTATTATCCCTTGACAGCATGGGTTTGCGACACTAGCCCTGGACCCTGCTTCACTGATAGGACCTTGTTGCATGCCAAATGCCTTCTCACAGTAGACTCTGTCATTGTCCACAACGTACAGGAGGACAGTGAGGCACACAGAGACCAAGGATCCCAGGCTGAGCATTTCAGTCCTAACAAGGATGCTCAGTGGCCTCATCTCTTGCCAGTTAACTCTTGGTTTTCTTAGTGCCAGCGCCAGTGAGGGATACGGCTTCCCCCGGGGCTTTTATAGTGGATCTGAGAGCTTTAGAAGCTGAGCTGGGTTGAGGCCCAGTCCACTTTTGCTCTTTCTGCCTGAATCTCTTTAGAACCCATATAGAGTTGCTAGGGTCTCATGAGATCATTTACTTATTCGGTGCTACCCAGTGGTGGCTGTCACTGCAAAGCATTGGGACAATGCTGAGTGACATTGAAGTACTGAGTGAAACAGCCTGGCCCCACCCTCCAGGTGTTAAGTTCAAGTATAATCATTTGTGCTAAGCGCTGGGAATGTAAGAGAACAAAGAGTTTGTTTGAGACAGGAAACAATTCTGTGAGCCTGCGTGTTTGAGCGAGTTGAGGGTGGTTAGGAGTCCCTGAAGGAAGGGCTTTTGGCAGGAGCGCATTGGCCTAGGACCACCCAGCTGCAACTTCTTATGGCCAGGTGCGAGGACACACGACAAGTGGCTGGGGAGGTGAAGGAAACCAGGGAGGAGATGGTTCCTGGAAGCTTAAGAGACCCTCAGGGCAGGGCAGGGCAGGGCAGGGCAGGATAGGATGCTACCGGAGGGGTCAGCGGTGAGGATGGCGCAGTGTGTGCTAGACGCGGCACGCAGGATAGCTGCCTGAGCTGGACCCGCTCCAGGGAACGTCAGGGGGACGATAATTCACCTTTCTGGCTGTGTGCTGCCCATGCTCCTTGCCTCCTACTGCTTCCTGGCTGTTTCTCCATACCTCAGACCCTTGTGCCGAGGTATGCCTGTTCCGTTCGGTTGGCTGTCTGGTCAGGGTCTGCAGTTTTGGCTTCTTTAATCCCAGTCCCAGGCCCCTGTAGGGTCCCCTCATTCTGTTGTAGCTTTAGAGAAGGCAGTGGCTGAGGCTGTGGGCTGGATTCTTGCAAGGCGTGAGCTAAGGAGGCTGCAGGGAGCAGGCCCTGGGCTCCATCCCTTATGAAATGCCAGCGTCCTCAGCACTCTCTGAGGGTCTGAGCTTGTTGAGAACCCCAGGGGCTCAATGGAAGCTAGCCTCACGATTGGTCCTTCCTCAAGCTCCACCTATGCTGTAGAACTAGAGGATATGTAATGTCCTGAGTTTTGGAAGGATGGCTCTTTGGGATGCGTCTTTGCTTTCCCTATGAATCTAGCAGCCTAAGGCAGCCCACACATGGGCAGGCAGCAGTGGGGAGGGGCAAGCCCTACAGCTGGGGAAACTGAGACCCAGGCGGGCTCCAGTGGGAAAACCCTCCATGCTGGGGTGCAGCCAGAGCTGGGACTTTCATCTTTCCACAATGACACACTGAGAAGCCTTGAACATTGATTAGATCTTGGTGGCCCCCCAGGCCACAGGGAAACATAATCAGGCAAGGCCTCTACAACACTCATGGCCACCAGGCTACACTCTGGAAGCCTCGACCTGAAGAGTGGCACCGAGTCCCTGTAACCCCATGCCCAGTGTCTGTACTGTCATGGGGGGGGACCTAGTGACCTTGATGTTACCCATCAGGGTGGGGTCTGCTGTTTCTCTCTAAACCATGAACGTCTGTGTGCTGGAATGCATGTAGCGGTGCTCTTGACACCTGACAGCTTTATGGCTTTTACTTAGTATGGGTGTATGGTGATGTCCATGTGTGTGGAGGCCAGAAGTTAACCTCCAGTTTTCCTTAAGAGCTGTATGCCTTGCTTTTTAATGTAATTTAACTTTGTGTGTGTGTGTGTGTGTGTGTGTGTGTGTGTGTGTGTCTTGTATATATGCTCTCAGGGGCCAAAAGAAGGTGTGGGATCCCTGGAAATGGAGTTCCCTGGGTGCTGGGAACCAAACTCAGGTCCCCTGCAAGAGCAGTGAGAGCTCTTCACTGCTGGTTCATCTCTCCAGCCATGCCTTCAGCCCTGCTTTGCTTTTGAGATGAGAGACCTTTCACTGGGACCCGAGGTTCCCCATTGCTAGGCTAGGCTGGCTAGCAAGTCCCAGTAATCCTTCTGCCTCCGCCTCCCCAGTACCGGGATTATAAATACATGGGCACTGAGTTCAGCCTCTTATGGGTTCTGGGCCTCCAGCTCAGGTCTGTCTACTTGCGTGGAAAGCAAGTGACTGACTAAGTTGTTTCCCAGCCCCTTGGAAGTGTGAACTCACCTAGAAGAAAGTTACCCTTATGCCCTCTGCCTGACTGCCACAGTAGTTCTGTGGGTCGGTGGCATTTTCTAGAAGCGGGATCTGGGCCAGGTGGTGGGTAGGTGCTGGGGAATATGCAGTTCCTATAGAATAACTGCCCTGTTTGTTGGATTTTGCAGATTCTGTTTTATCCTGTAGTCTGGTCCCCAGGATTACCTCCTTCACCTCCCCTGTCCCTACACATCTCGTTGTGGAACTGAGATCCCCTGAGGTTGGAGAGATATGGCAGCTTGTTTGAGGCTGAGCAGTGTTACCTTCTGTTTGGTGACATCTCTCTATGCTGCTCTAGCTGGCCCCCATCTCCTGGATGGTTACAGACTGTTGTATGTCACCTGGCTGCTTAGAATCAAACCCTGGGCCTCTACAAGAGCATCAAATGCTCTTAGTGCCTGAGCCACCTCTCCAGCCCCATGGGAGATCGCTCTCTTTGCGTATTTGTTTGTTTGAGACAGGGCTTTTTTTGTGTAGCCCTGGCTATCCCGGAACTCTCTCATTATCTCTGTAGACCAGGCTGGCTTCAAACTCACAGAGATCTGCCTGCCCCTGCCTCCCCAGTGCTGAGACTAAAGGCGTGTGCCACTGCCCCTGGCAGAGGATGCATATCAGATATTTACAGTAGCTAATTATGAAGTAGCAACTTAGTAATTGTATGGTCAGGAGATACCACAGCCTGTGGAACTATTGACGGGTTGCAGCGTTAGGCAAGTTGCTTGCCTGTGATTATTTGACTGAAAGTCAGCCATATTGGGCAAGAGAGTTTATTCTTGGTTTATGCTGTTAATTGTTTGGGGATCTTGTCATACAGTCAGATGACGGAGTTAGAAGTTAAAAATAGTTAGGTGGTATTTCTATAGACAAGCAACCAGGACTGGGTTGCAACCCCTTCGGGAGTAGCCACTCAGTAATTTTATGGTTGAGGGTCACCACAACCTGAGGAACTGTATTAAAGGGTCCCAGGATTAGGAAGGTTGAGAACCACTGCTTTATATTCAAGTGAGTGAACCAAGCTTAAGGCCTGTGGGCAGTATGTGTTGGGTAAGGCCCCAAGTTGGGCTTGGGGCTCTTCACCACAGTAAGTGTGTGTCCGACATAGCTCTCCGACCTGCCACATCCCTGTGGGCAGACTCTTATACTTTATATAAATAACAGTTGTGATCTGTCAGATAGCCTGTGGGTAATCATTTAGGTTTCATAGTAAGCCTTTGAAGAGAGTAACTTCAAAACCTAAAAAAAAAGTGATGTATCTGACTTTCAGAAATCACTGCTCTCCCTTAGGGAGTCCACACCCACACTTGAGTATGTTTTGTGTTCCCAGACTCCTTAGAGAAGCCCCGAGTGCTTGGGTGTGTCTTATCTCTCTATCTGAGTACCTCTCCTCTTAATCCTCCTACTTAAGCCTGTTTTTTGTTTGTTTTTTGTTTTTTAAATACTCTTATTAAACCTCAATTCTGGGGCAGGAAAGATGGCTCAGCGGTTAAGAGCACTGACTTGAGTTCAAATCCCAACAACCACATGGTGGCTCACAATCACCCATAACAAATCTGACTCCCACTTCTGGAGTGTCTGAAGACTGCTACAGTGGGCTCACATATAATAAATAAATAAATCTTTAAATTAAAACAAACAAAAACAAACAAAAAAACCCTCAACTCTGCCCAGTCTTGAAATTCTTTTTTGCATTGCATCAAAGCCATGATCAACCCAAGTTTGGTTTGAGTTGAGGTCCCTGCATGCTGCAGGCACCAGTGGGGAGCTGTGCCTTCTATCTCTGTCCCCACCAAATGCTGACATTGTGATGGGCTCCGAGTCACTCTTCTCAGTGCTGGGGGTTTGTGTGCAGGTTGGGACGATCGTCCTTCACCTTTCTGGAGGTATCACCAGTGGGCCTGTGACTGATCAGCCACGGGCCAGATGTTGTGGTATGGAACTCTCAGCCCCTTGTGAAGTATAGACTGGGTGGGGACTTTGCTCTGTCACTCATTGGTAAACACTGAGAAGTTGCTCTGGGTGCGATGTGAATGAGCCGTGGGGTGAAGGAAGGATGTGTATCTCTGTGGGCTTCAGGAAGTCCAGAGATTTGGTGTTGGGACAGTAGGACTCAGGATGCCAGTGCTCAAGGTGGCTTTATCATTCCCCATCCCCAGGTGAGTCTGCTGGAGCTGTACCTGCGTGAGGAAGAGGTCGTAGGTGAGCAGGTGTGGCTGGCGGTCAGGCCCCTCCTCACTGCCCTGCTCCAAGCAAGGGTGCAGTGAAGCCACCCGCCTGGACCACTCTGCGGCTAGAAAGAGAAGTTTATTTGGGAAAGCAAGGTCCCGGCTGTCTCACAGGGATAGAGAGAGCGGCAACTTGGTAGGAAAGCAAATGGATTTTATGATAGTCAGCAAGGTGGTAGTCTTTGAGTCAATTCAGGCTGTTCAGACTAACCAGGAACTAGATGCCCTTGCCCGATGTAGCTGGCTTTTGGGGCTGATAAAGGAGGTAGTGTTTTTTGTTTTTTGTTTTTTGTTTTTTTTTTTTCTGGCTAAGAGAAAACTACTTTACAAGATTCCTGAGTGTGGGCTTCTGTTTACCCAGTAATGGTTCTCCTTGTTTACCCAGTCAAGAGTCCTTCTGCTTCGGACCTGTTACCAGCCCCGACATTTTGGGGCCCGGCTTTGGCTCTAACACCTCCCCCATGGCTACCTCAGAGACACTTGGGGGAAGACACTCCCCAAGGAAGTTTTTTTAAAAAAAAATTATTTGAATTATTTTTATTCCTTACCACACAGTTTAACTATTCCCATTTGGAATCTCACAGCTCAGCATGCAAACCATCTCATGGTCTATTCGGCGGCTCTTCAAGGACATTCTGAAGTGCAGTTGACCAAATTAATCTCTTCGAGGTAGTCAGACCAGCACTGGCTGCAAAAAGACCAACGAGTTTATGGGCAAAATGTCCAGTTCCTTTCCTAGTGACAGAGAAGGTGGAAGGACTCACAAAAATGCTTCTGTTTTATTTTATTTTGGGGCAGGCGGGACCTCACTCTGGAGTCCGAGCTCCAGATCGGTTACCTCATCTTCCTACGCTGCAGTTTATAGGAATGTACTACTATCGCATGCCTAAACACTATTTAAAAAAAAAAAAAAAACCAAAAACCAAAAACCATTCTCACTATGTAACCCTGGCTGGCTTGGAGCTCACCTGCCTTTACTTCCTGAGTACTGCGATTAAAGGTGTGTGCCACCACCATGCCTGGTGAAAATACTACATTTTTAAAAGATTTGTTTATATTGAGGTATGTGAGTCTTTTGCCTCTATTTATGTATGTGTATCACATGAATGTAGTGCCCAAAAAGGTCAGAGGAGGCATCATGTCTTAGAGTTTTACTACTATGAACAGACACCATGACCGTGGCAAGTCTTATAAAGGACAACATTTACTTGGGGCTGGCTTCCAGGTTCAGAGATTCAGTCCATTATCATCGAGTCAAGAGCATGGCAGCATCCAGGTAGGCCTGGTGCAGGAGGAGCTGAGAGTTCTACATCTTCATCTGAAGATGGCTAGTGGAAGACTGACTTCCAGGCAGCTAGGGTGTGGGTTTTAAGCCCACGCCCACAGTGACACACCTACTCCAACAAGGCCACACCTCTTAATAGAGCCACTTCCTAGGGCAAGCATATACAAATGTAACACATCAGATCCCTTTGGGACAGGTGTGAGCTGCTATGTGGGTGCTGGGAACCAAACCTAGGTGCTCCATGAAAGCGGTAACAGCTCTTAACTGCTGAGCCATTGTTCTAGCCCCTAGGTGGTGGTGGTGGTGGTGGTGGTGGTGGTGGTGGTGGTGGTGGTGGTGGTTATTGTTGTTGTAATGAATGTTTTCATAGTGGTGAAATGTGTATCACACTAAGCCACCTTCTTAACAATCAGGTGTGTACCCTCCAGATCCCATAAGAGAACTCACTGCTGTGAAAACGCCACTACCGCTCATCTCTAGACCGTCTTCATCTTCCCAGACAGAAATTTCATACCTATTAAATCTTAAATCCTCACCCTACCCCCAGCCCCTGGCAAGCACTTGTTCACTGTCTGTAATTTTTTATTTATATTTTTTAAAATGTGGGGGGGGGCAGCCTGTGTTTGTGCACATGTGGAGGCCAGGGAACAACTTGCAGGAGTGGATTCCCCTGCTGTGCGAATCTCAGGGATCAAACTCTCGTCTTTGGGTTTGGCGGCAGTCACCTTTACACTGAATCATCTGACTTTTAGAGACCTTCTATGTTTCCTTGTCTTGAGCTCTCTTACTATATTTGATTTTCATAAGGGGAGTATAGCTTGTTTATCTAAAAAAAAATATGTGAACACAGTAATGTACCTTTCTAACTAGAATGAGAGAAAATGTGTGTGTGTGTGTGTGTGTGTGTGTGTGTGTGTGTGTCCATGTCCCTGCCATGTGTGTTTGTGTGCTTCAGTCAACCTGGTTCTGCCCTACAGAACCTGTCTTGCATGGAATGTGCACATCTTTTAAAGGCCAGCCTTCTCTCGAGGGTGCCTTTGCCCATCCTGGGCCGTGGTACCAGGGATATGCCCTCATTTCTCCAACCCCCACCCCCGAGCCTTGTCTTCTTTAAGGGATAAGAGGTGGCTAGTGCCCTGAGCCCAGTGGAAAGTAAGATCCATCTCCGGGGATCAGAAGCAGCAGTTCTAGACACTCTAGTTCTTACTGAACTTCTAGTGAGTCTTGCCCTTTGCTGTGCTCAGCTCCTGCCTGGGGACCTTCCCTCTACCCCCTGAGATGAACCAGGAAGAAGCCCCCTTTTGAAAGGCAGAGCATCCTGCCCCAAGCAGCCTCTGTAGTTTAGGGGTGGTCATGCCCAGCAGTTCATTGTTCTTTGGAACTAATGCTTCTTGAGCCTAGATGGGGATGCTGGCCAATAGAAGTGCTATGTGGACAGTGAGGGGAGGGAGATGCACCTCTGTCCATGTTGTAGATCCAGTGCCAGAGAGCAGGAGTGGATGGGGCCTCGGTGTCTGCCAAGTCCTGGGCAGAGCTGGCCATGTGCTGCTTTAGGTTGATGAAGCATAGCCTTGGTGGGGATGGGAGACACATTAGCATTGTTCTTGTTAGTGGTGACTTGACTCAATTCAGCTTCAGTTCCTAACTCGGGGTTTGAAGTCTGAAGTCCTTCCTTGCTATGACCCTTTGGTGGCTAAGCACTTGGGGTATCGGAAAGAGACTGATGACTATGGTAACAGTCGGGGAACTGTTTTGCGGGGACAGAAATGGGAAAAATCCCAGTGGACTTCCAGTAACTGCAGGGTGGTGGCCCCAGACGCAGGTGTGCCCATGCCTGCTTCCTCCACTGCCCTCATCAGCATCCCTAGCTGCCACAAGCCCTTCTAGACTGACATAGGTCCTCATGGGCTCCTCTCCTGTTGGGCTGGAGCTCCTAGCACATCCTTAGACAGACAACTCACCTCGATCAAGGAGCCCATGAGCTTGGACCAGCGAGTGCAGCTCCAGCTGTTGACACAGGCCCTGCTTGGCAATCCCTGTGGCCTCGGTATTTGACTACAGTGCTGGGCCTATAGAGTGCTGCTCGGGCATTGGTCTGCTCTGTGTACCTAGCAGGACTCAGAAAATGTTGCTGTCCCCAGCCTGGCTACTCTCCTTCCTAGGCCATAGTGGGAGCAAGTAAATATCACTTAGAATAAGATTTCTAAATCCTCATGTTGTGCTCAAATGTTCTGCTGGGTCTGTGTATTCCTTCCTGAGGGAAAGGTTAGAAGTAATGCATTCCTGGCAGGCCAAACAGGGCAGGAAGTGGCTACGGCTTCTCAGTTCTGCTGTTAATTCAACTGATACTGTGTCCTGGGCTGAGATTAATGTGGAGCTTAGAGCTTGCGGGGACAGGATCTGGGGACCGAGTGTGAACTTGTTTGCAAGGACCTTCCACCCTGGCTTGTTTATTGCCGCAGGGATACACCCTACGCCTCTGGCCATTGTCCAGGCTGGCTGTGGTCCCTGCCTGTCCTCTTCCTGGTCTCTTAAGGGACCAGGAAGCAAGCAGGCACTGTCCACTGACTTATGAGACATCTCAAGCCCAAAGAGGGTGAGCTGACCGCTTGCAGCTTCCGGGAGAACCCCCTGACAGCTTTCAGACAACTCTGCTCTGCAGGTAGGCCTGGGACACTGCTCAAGAAGAGCGGAGTCACATTCTAGGGACATTCCAAGTTTCCACACTGCCTGGAAGTTTTAACATCTGATTGTCCTGCTGAGCGCATAAGGTACAGGGTGTCCAAGGTCCCCACCTCCTTTTAAAACACATTAGACATCCCAGTGCAGCTCAGGACTCAGTCCCTACCCACCCACTTAGAGTGCAGCCGTGCTAATGGAATGCTACACACAGGATTGGCAGAGCCTCCCCTCCCACAGGTGACAGCAGGCATCCGTTTCATCCTCTGACAAGTTACAGGACCTCTGTTTAGAACTTCTTCCACCTGCCCGACCCTCCCAGAGACTGCAGAGGTTAAAATGAGCTCTATTTTAACACCGTGAGGGATGGGCCAGAGGGCTGAAGTGGCTATGCCAGGGTCACACAGGGTAAGTTAGTGCCAGAGTTTGTTTGGCTCCTAAGCTGTGCCCTTCCCCCAAGTCTTGCTTTTGGGTTTTTGTTTTTGTTTTTGTCTTTGTTTGTTTTCCTGGAGAGAGGTTTGCTATGTATCCCAGAACTGTCTTGAATCCAGACTTACAGAAACTCTCCTGTCTCAGCCCCCTAACTCATTATTTCAACTCTTTGCTTTCATGACAGATAAGGGGACAAGGAACAGACTCACTGTCAGGATCTCTGCTTGGGAGAATGTGCCAGCTAAATGGAACCTTAGGGACAGTGAGATGAGCCCAGGCCCCTAAGACTAGGCTGCATGGGCCTGCAGGGAGGTGACAGGCAGTGTGAGGGAGAGGCTGGGTCTGGAGAAGAGCTTAAGGAGACAGGCTGAGAGCAGGAGTCTAATCTCATCTGGTGAGGTTTTGTGAGTGTGTGTGTGTGTGTGTGTGTGTGTAACTATGGGGACATACCACACACTTATCTAGGGACTAAACCACAGCTGTCTCTTTGGAATAGTCGGGACCCGATTTTGTGGGACTGCTTTTATGCTTGCTTGCTTTCTTGCTCTTAGCTTTGTGTGCGTGTGCATTCATGTGTGTGAATATGGGCCTGTGCATGCCTTGGCGTGCTTGCGGCAATCAGAAGACAGCCCCGGGCAGCAGTCAGAGTGCAACCTTGGTGTTGGTTTTCATCTTCCACCTTGTTGAATGACTGAGTGGGTGGGTGAGTGAGTAGGGCTGGCATTAACACATGGCCTTCGCTCCGACACTCTCACGCTGTGAGGCCTGTGGCTCTGGAGGGTTTGACGTCTGAGCTTCAGCCAGCAGCGAACTCTGTAATCACCAAATGGAATCATGGGGGACCATGGAGAGAGGACAGCAGTGTGGGAGTGGGCTGAATAGCTGGCTCATCACAGATCGTTAGGCCCTGCTGTGAGACAAACCGTCACCCTTCCCAAGAGCATCCTTGGAACTCAGGCGTGCCTGGAAATTGTAAGAAAGGGATGGACACATCTTTCCCATAGAACACAGCTCAGTGTTCTCCAGATATCCTTAGGAAAGGGGGAAAGCTCTACATAATCATGGGGGAAGGTGGTTCAGAGCGAAGGCCCTCTCTTCCTGGCCGTGTGGAATGGTTCAGCTCACCTGTGCTCTGACCTCACTGAATGTTTCTGGAAGTTCCTCCTCTTCTCTTTTTGAGGTGTGGTTTACTAAGCCCCAGTCTCACTCCAGAGTAATCCTTATTCTGGGACCACCTGCCAGAGCCAGCCTTAGAAAAGAAATGAGCTCGAAGCACCCACAGCTACTGATGCTGAACCCTGCTGCTAAGCTGAAGGGATGTTGGAAAGCTGATAATGAGAAAGCATGCTCTCTCTCTCTCTCTCTCTCTCTCTCTCTCTCTCTCTCTCTCTCTCTCGTGTGTGTGTATGTATTTGTGTATGTATGTTTGTCTGTTTATATATGTGTGTATATGTGTATGTGTGTGTGTGTATGCATCCAGAAGACAACCTAGAACACCATCTTCAGAATGTCATTTGCCACCTTTGAGATGAGGTCTTTCTTGGCCTGGAATTCCCTAAGTTATGGTGGCAGGCCAGCCAGCAAGCCCCTACGGATCCCACCTGTCTCCCTCTTGCCAGCACTGAGATTGCAAGGGCATATCACCGTGCCTGGCATTTTTACATGGATTCAAACTCAGGGCGTTATGCTTGTAAGGCAAGCATTTTACTGGCTGAGCGATCCTCGCAGTCTTCATAGTGTTTGTTCTTTTTAAAGATTTATTATTTTTATTTAAAATTATGTTTACATAT